>JAVJIF010018564.1:0-127634 GCA_038442645.1 Agave tequilana
CATCCTGAGGAATAATAGGAAATCAATTTTCAGAAATAAAATCCCGTTTTCAAATTAAAAATCTTGAGCCAATCGTCGATACCGGTCTGCACCGGTCTGCTGAATTTTAATAAATTCTGAAAATTTTAGAAAATATATTAAAGAAGAAAATAAAATTCTAAGATGCAATGCGAAAGAAGAATCTAGAAATTCAATTTTTATTGTAAACTAAAATCTTAGAATCACCAGGGATACTGCCGACACCAAATTGTGTGGAATTTTGATAATTCGAAAAAATTCTCAGAAAAAGTATTTAGATAGCAATATAATTTTAAGAAATAATGTGAAAAGCCATTTTCTAGAAATTCATCTCCGTTTGTAAATTAAAAAATCTGAGAATGGGTCAGTGGTACTGGTCGATACCGGTTGTTGAAGATTTTCAGTTTAATTCAGAAAAATTTCAAAAATCATTGAAATCTAAAATATTGAAAAATATGTTTTGAAACTGAAATCGATCAAATCTAAATAACAAAAAGACCAAATCGAGCAATACCATAAGATCGGGTCCCCGGTTCAGACTAGGACTGACTCTGAGTTCACGAATCTAGATCTAAAGCAAAACGATCATATAAATAATTCATAATACAAACAATACAGGAAATAAATCAAAAAATATGATCAAATTTGAATACGCAACTAAGTACGTATTCAGAGAGCGGGGTGTTACACTCCATCCACCTTTCAAAATTGCGTCCTCGCAATTTCAATAAAGGGTAAAATGAAGATAAAGAGGACATGGACAGGAATTATACCAATTAAGATAGAATTACTGCAGGTAGGGCTCTCAAGTTGACTGAATAACAATCGGAATATAGATTTCTTCCGCACTTCCTGCTGTATAAATCTTCGAACAATTTTGAATAATACTGGCTCTGATAACACTGCTTTGCAATAGAATACCAGCTGTACTGCATACTTGATAGCTCTCCGAGAATAAACTAGAATACTAAAGATAAAAGAAAATCCCAATAATACTGAGCATAATAAGAAGATCGATAGTTAAGAATTCCGAATACCAGGTATCGTTGACTCTGAAGAATATAGTCAAGAATAGAAATAGCTGTAGAAAACTCGAATACCGACTTCTGAAAGATAACCCGATCATGGATCATTTCGAGAATACATGAGCTCCCTAACTTCATAGAGTTGGTCGAAGAGATCAGATAATATCTTCATTCAGAACCAGCCGCTACTCTCTAATCTATCCATATCTTAAGTTGGTATAAGGCTACCAAAAACAAAAACAGTGAAAAAATGGAAGGGATTAGGAATCAAAGGAAGGATGATCAAGAAAGAATAGATAGCTCGTACTTGTAGTTGGACTGTATAACCAGGACTCATGCATTCCAGTTACAATTTTCTTTACCCATTTTTGCCGTCTGGACTACTGTGGATGTGAGAGCCTAGGCTCTGATACCATCCTGTAATGCCCCGATCTCGCGGGTAGGTAGAGTTACTGCGACGTATATACATAGGTCAGAAATACCCTCACGTATATACGCTAAGCATCAGTACAAGTAAGAATCAGAATACGGAAGCAAGTGTGCATTATCCATTCTAACATATGAGTACAGTTACAAGTTATCACCAGATGTGACAAACAGATTACAAGAATATCATCACCGATAGGCGCATGCGAGAATACAAGGAGATGTACAAGTATGAACAGTACAAAAAAGTCTCAGAGTCATGACAGGAAAACTCTAGAGCCGAGCAGGGGGCCTGAGAGGATGGGGCTCTGGACGGTCTGGCCGGAGATCCACGCTACAACTGCACTTCTCAGGTCAGCAACTAGAAAAATTCACACGCTGCAAGCTCTGAGACCTAGACAAGAGATCAAGAGAGTCAGAACTCCCCAGCGAGTGGTGATGTGAATGCAAGTGGCGTGCATAGATAAGCACATGTGTATTAAATAAATCCAAGGCATAAACTTGCATAGAAAACCATGTTATGAGTACATGCATACAGGAATAAGAGATATAGCAGGTGACATCTAGTAGAGAATACGCATGGTATAATAAGATAAGAGCAGGTAAAGAGACGAGAAGTAAAGTAGATAGGGCAACACAGATATCTTCTAAACTAACATAACAATAAAAACTGATAAAACTGAATAAAACTGATTACGAACAAACTGATCATACAGGCTTAGGTCATGACTCCATGGGACTAGTACGTCAAAGGAATAATCCAAATAAGGAACCTTTATCTATATACCTTTATCCATGTCGTCGTAATCTGAGCACATACCACCCCGTTTACAAAACAACACAACAAATGTATATTAGCATCTTATTGCAATTGGGGCCGTCTAAGTTGAAGGCTTTAATATGCGTCCCATTCCACATACCTCCACTTACAACTTTATAGAGTAAATATTTAGAAACTGATGAAGTTCGACAACCATGTTTAGGATGGGCCCAGTACATGCTCGGGACAACGGTCCGGAGTATCCGGTGCTGAGCTAGAACATAACGCTAGATTCGGGACTTATGTACACCCGAATAGGAATAGAGTATCATAGATCCCATAGAATAGGCCTAGGGCGTGTGCATACTCGGCAGGAATAACAGGAGTGGGGTGCTAGCATACCCCATGGAATCCCTGGTGGCCGCCGATGATCCTCAAGTATGTGGCCATGCGTGACTCGATAAGACCATCAAAAACATGACTATTTAGACCCATCGTTTCCCTCAAACCGGTGAAAGTTGTCTTATATAATTTTTATTATGTAATTATCATTTACGGAATCAGAGCAGGGCATGATGAGGAAATCAAGAGTACATGAGTACATGTATACAGGAGTACAGGTCATTATATATAATACAGGATACATGCTATTGTATATAATACAGGATAACATAGCAGGATTCCTGTAATGTGATAATCACAGGTCAAGTGTTAACATGATAGATGGTGGGTGATATGTCATGTCATAACAGGGAGCAAGTGTCAAGTAGTAGCATGTCAGGTGTCAGGTAATAACACGTCAGTTGTCAAGTGATATAGACAGGTGTTTAGGTATTAGCATGTAGATGATAGGTATCACGTAATAGCATGTCAAGACGTAATAGCATGTCAAGTGTTAACATATCAAGCATGTGCATAGCAAGTGATAGAGTAATAGCTGAGCACAATCAAGCGGGCTGAGCAAGCTGGAGGGACGGTCAGCAAACAATGTTAAACACTAGAGTACCTGGCGAGGTTACCAGAATGACTCAGTTTAAAGTGCGAGTAGAAAATACGGCAGCATCTCGCCTAGACGAATCTAGTGGTAAAGTGTTGAGCGCTAAGCATGCTACCAGGCAGAGCTGAAAGACCTGACGGTCTGAGCGTACTCCTCTTTTGAGGAAGTGGGCGAGAGCCCGGAGGCTAAAGTACGCTCGGTGGTTTAGGCGCACTCTCGGTAGCTACCACGAACCCATAAGGGTACAAGCCTAGACCATTGGTAGTCAGCCTGGGAGTGATAGAACCCAGAGTCGGTACGAGAGTACCTACACGAGGTGTTAGTGCCACACTAACATACATACAAGCGTGATAATATCTAATCTACCGTGAAGTGGAGAAGCCCAGAGGCTAATAGGCCCAGAAGCCCAGTAGAAAGCCCGAAATCTGAAGGGCCTGGAGGCCAAGTAGAAAGCCCGAAAGCTAAAGGGGCCGAAGGCCAAGTATGAAGCCCAGAGACAAATGACCACGAAGGTCGGCCACGCATAATATAAAGCATAAAAAGTACATCACATGCATGGTATATATATGCAAGAAGTAACTACCCTAATACAAGCATTCGTCACAGAGATATACATGTACAATCAAGGGCACTCGGCCATATACAAATACAGGGGCACCACCCAATACGAATACACATAAATTTATAATAATTACATGTTTACCCGACGAAGTGGGAAACCAAATGGAGGCGAGGACACTCGCCTAAATCTCCGAAAAGCTGAATACTCTAATTCCCTAGAATTTGCGCACGCGCAGAGAAAGAGAAGAGGAGAGAGAAGAGAGAAAAAAAGAGTTAAGAGTGAAAGAGAAACTTAGAGAGAGAAAGTCTAGAGAGAGAAAGAGTGAGCTAGAGAGAAAGAGATAAGAGAGGGTGAGAGAGAATGGTGGTTAGAGAGAGATGAGAGAGAGAGAATCTGAAGAGAGAGAGAGGGCGGTTAGAGAGAGATACAGGGAGAGAGAGATGAGAGAGAGAAGAGGATAGAGAGAGAAGAGAGTAGGGGCAGCAGCAGCCCCTCAAGGCACGGCCTGGCTCTGCGGGTAGCAGCAGCCCCTCAAGGCATGGCCTAGCTTGCCAGGCTGTGGCCTGGCCGGAGGTTGGCCGAGGCCAGGGCGCCTGCGACGGTGCTCAGGGCGGCGCTGGTTGACACGGGAGAAGGGGGTGGCGCGCGGCCACCCAAGGAGGGGGAGAGAGTGAGGTGTTGGTGTTTTTTCTTGGTGGTAGTGAGTGGAAATGAAGATGTGAAGATGGTAATGTTATTTCGGTGGAGGTGGAGAAATTAAAGGAGATGGGAGGAAAGAGGAGGAGTGAGTGTTGTAAGGATGGAGTTGGAGTGGAGAAGATAGTTATGTGGTAGTGGTTAATTTGAAGAAGATGAAGAGGAGAAGAAGAAGGTGGAGTTTGTGGTGGTTTGATGGAGGAAAGAGATGGAGATGGTTGATGTTGTTAGATGGAGCAGAGGGAGGGAGATGGCTGGAGTTGGGGATCTTCCTCGCTGAGATGGTAGTCGGAGCGCCGGAGGGGCGCTAGTTGGGCATCGGCCAAAGAGATGGAGAGAAGAAGAAGAGAAGGAGAGGAAGGAAAAGGAAAAAAGAAGAAGAAAGGGAAAGGAAAGGGAGAGAGGGGTTGATGGGAAGGAGGGGTGATGGGACCGTGCCCATGTGGGGATAGTGGCTGGTTGAGGCGGTGAAGTGATGGGGGAAAAAGGAAAAGAAAGAAAGAAAGAAAGAAGGAAAATTTCCAAATATATATAATATTATAATAAGGTCGGAAATATCGACTGTTCCAGAAATTTTTCAAAATACCCAGAGATAGAAAATATCATCCTGAGGAATAATACAAAATTAGTTTTTAGAAATAATTTTCATTTTCAATTAAAAATTCTGAAGCCAACCGTCGATACTAGTCTACCCTGGGTCGGTCGGATTTTGATAAATTCTGAAAAATCTCAAAAAATGTATTAAAAAAGAAAATATGATTTTAAGATGCAATGCAAAAGCAGAATCTAGAAATTTAATTCCGATTATAAACTAAAATCCTAGAATCAACCAGCATATTGGCCGACACCAAATTCGGTAGAATTTGATAAATTCGAAAAATTCTCAGAAAAAGTATTTAGATAGCAAATATTATTTTAAGAAATAATTTTAAAGTCATTTCTAGAAATTCAACTCTCCTTGTAAATTAAAAATCTGACAATCGGTCAGCGGTACTGGTCGACACTGTTTTAAAGATTTCCAATTTAATTTAGAAAAATTTTAGAAAATCATAGAAAATCTAAAATATTGGAAAATGATATTTGAAACTAAAATCGGTCAAATCTGAATAACAAAAAGATCCAATCGAGCAATATCCTAAGATCGGGTCCCCGGTTCAGACTAGGGCTGACTCCGAGTTCACGAATCTAGATCTAAGCCAAAACGATCATATAAATAATTCATAATACAAAAAAATCTAGAAAGTAAATCAAAAAATATGATCAAAAAATCTGAATATACAACTAAGTACGTATTCCGGGAGCGGGGTGTTACAGTAATGAAGCTGACACTGATCCAGAGGCGGAAGAAGAGTGCATGTGGGAATTAAACCCACTTGTAACGAGTATTAATAAGCTCGATGTTAGTAATACCGCTGATGATGTAGGTGAGTGGTATATTAATGAAGAGTTCAATTTGACTTATTTTGTGTGTGTGCTTCTGATTCGGTGCCGTCAGACACTAGTACCGAGGTGGATAATGACCCCTGGTCGGCAATGGATGCTCTGACATCATTGCATGTACTAGTGAAGTCATCCCTCGAAATGTACCAAAATGTTGGTGATGCGCAACAATCAGTATTCATGGTCCCAGCAAGACGCAAAGGTCAAAATCTAATTCTTTTCAGAAAATTAAGGCCGAATTGACATCTCGCAAAGACTCAAAAAGTGAGAACGAATCCCCTCAGTTCTCTCATTATGAGCCAAATGTACTCAGAATGATGGAAAATATGGGATATGATCTAACAAGTGGCCCTGGTTTGAACTCGATAAAGGAAGTAGTACATTACTTCGATATTTCGTCCCAAAAGGGAAAACCCCTAATTATTATCATGAAACTCGCACGGGATTGGGCTATGTGTCAACTACAATCCCATCAGCCTCTAAGTCCGAAGAGTCATTATACCATAATCACTCATTAGGAAAAATCATCATGGGAGTCAGATGTCAGTGTTGGCAACATCTTCAGAGAACTCTCAATAAATATGACTTCAACAAGCCACTTAGAGATGGAGATAAAGAAATGATCCAGTCGGATACAGATCCTTAGATCAAACACCTAAACACTCTCTGGGATATTCGCTTCGAACAACGCGAATCACCCACAGAAGATGAGGTCACCCAGATTAATCTAGGAGATAAGGCTGATCCAGACCCATCTTTATAAGCGAAAGCTTATCACCCTCCGAGAGAAGATCTGATATCTCTTGTGCAAAAGTATATAGATGTATTCGCTTGGAATTACGAGGATATGCCTGGGCTTGACCCTCAGGTGGCTATGCATCTCCTTAATATCAATCCGGATGTAAAACCAGTCAAACAACAGCAGTGACGGTTCCGTCCGAAAATAATGGAAGCAATCCAGTCAGAAGTCAAAAAGCTTATAGACTCTGGCTTCATCAGGAAGGAACAACACCCTGATTGGGTAGCCAATATCGTCCCCGTTCTAAGAAAATGGGAAGATCCGGGTTTGTATTGATTTTTGTGATCTAAATTAGGCCCGTCCTAAAGACGAATTCCCTCTCCCAATCACGGATGTCATGATCGATAAAACGTGTGGGTTTGAACGAATGTCCTTTATGGATGGATTCTCAGGGTACAATCAAATCAAAATGTATCCTGATGATGAAAAGCATACTTCTTTTAGGACACCACTGGGGGTATATTGCTATACTGTCATTCCTTTAGATTAAAGAATGCGGGGACAACATATTAGAGGGCTATGAAAGTAATTTTCTACAAGCACATGCGTAAACAGTGGAATACTATGTCGATGATATTACAGTGATGATATTACAGTGAAAAGTCGCACCAAGGGCGATCACATAACGGATCTAAAGACGGTATTCGACATCATGCGGGCGCATCAGCTGAAGATGAACCCCACCAAATCTTTCCTGGGGGTAGCCAGCGGTAAATTCCTAGGATTTGTGGTGACATCCAGAGGAATCCACCTCGATCCAGAGAAAGTCCGTATTGTCTAGGAAATGCAGCCTCTAAGGAATCTTAGAGAGCTTAGAGGGTTGCAAGGGCGATTAGCGTATATCCAGAGCTTTATCTTAAATCTCTCGGGGAGATGCCAATCCTTTACCAAATTAATGAAGAAGGGTGTCTCATTCATTTGGGACGATGCTTGCCAACAAGCGTTCGAGGAAATCAAACGATACCTCACGTAACCACCCGTCCTTACAGCTCCAGTTTTAGAAAAACCTTTCCTGATATATGTTCAAGCGATGGATCATTCCTTAGGAGCTTTACTAGCCCAGAATAATGAGTATGGACACGAGCAGGCAATCTACTATTTAAGTAGAACTATGATCGTAGCCGAGCATCGGTATAACCTAATCGTAAAGGAATGTTTGGCTTTGGTGTTCGTCATCCAGAAAATACAATATTACTTGATGGGCCAAACCATACATGTTGTATCAAAAGTCAACTCTTTAAGTTGCTTATGACAAAGCCATCATCGCTAAATGATCGACTGGCAAAATGGGCCATACTGCTCTCCCAATATGAGATGTACTTTCTACAACAAAAAGCCGTGAAAGAACAAACGTGAAAGTACACCTAGAGGGGGATGAATAGGTGTACTACTAATCTAATGAACTAAATTCAGAAATTAAAACTTAATTGTAACTACACTTAATGCAACCAACGAGTGTAGCCGAATTCCCGGTGAAGGGCTCTGGACTAACTCCTCTTGATTCCTCTAAATAGTTTGAGGCGCTATATGAAACTCTCATGGTTAAGCACAAGTGAGGCACACACAAACAAGCCAAGCATATAATGAATGAGCAATATGAAATGATGCAAGACACAATATAAAAGAGAGAGAGTTAGAGAGACAATGGATCAATCGCTAAAACACGGATATATTTCGAAGTTCGAGCACACAGCTCTACGTCCCCGCGTTCAAACAGAAGGATTTCCAATCCACTTGTCCACACAGGACTCCCACACAGGGAACCTCCACTGAGGATTTGGGCAATACAATAACCGGGAGTACACAACTCCTCTCTCGATTACAAACACAATCTCTCACTAGAGGCTAGGCACAAAGCCACCAATATCAACCTCACAAATGAGGGATAGGCACTAAGCCAATACAACCAATCAACCTCTCACTAGAGGGATAGGGCACAAAGCCACCACTCCAAATCAACCTCTACACAACAGGGATAACACAAGTAAGGAGGGTTACAATTTGGTGATCAAAAGACCACAAACAATTCTTTTCCATAAAAAAGGATCCTATAGAGAGGATAGAATGATATAGCTCAAGTGTGGAAAATCAAGATGTTGGAAAACAAATCACAAGGAAAAATACTTGGGAAAACAACTTAGTATTTCATAGAAAGAAGAACAAAGCAAAGATTCCAAATCTATATTTTTCTTTGATTTTTTTAACTCTTGAAAACAAATAAAGAATGATCCTTAAAACCAATAACTCTTTGAAAACTTACTTATAAAACACTAGAGAATAGGTGAATTTTTGCTCTTGAAAATCTTAGAGAAAACCTCTCTCAAATGGGGTATTTATAACCCCCAAAAGGAATCTGCCCATTGGCAACTGACAAGGTCAGAATTGGCCTTCCGGTCGACCGGCTGGTTGACCGGCCAACGGTCAAATTTTTAACCGTTGAACCTTCCAGTCGACCGGGCTCTGAACCAGAGAGCAACGGCTCTCTGGCCGGTCGACCGCCCGGTCGACCGGGGTAACCCGAGAGTGGGTTGCCTTCAGTCGGTCGACCGCTCGGTCGACCGGCCCAAGGGCTGGCTGTGTGCTTGTTCTTGTGCACGTCCGGTCGACCGGCTTCTGGTCTGGTCGACCGTAACGGTCGACCGCCAGAGCCTGGCAGAAATAGATTAGGGACTAAAAAACTTGGTTTTTATTATCCTATTAAATCCCATAAAATCTATAAAAATAAGTTCAGTATAATACATTGATATACAAACATGTGTGAAAATTTTCAACACAAATTTCAAACAATTTGAACCATTTTTGTGTTATGAAAATTTTGCCAAAAACCAAAATCCGTATTTTCCAAAACTTGAATTTTTGAATTGAAAATTCGTTTTGTCCAAAACTCATCCAAATACAAAAACATAATATTGAAACAACTTTTAGGCATGTAGTATATGGATATACTCTAATATACATATAAAGATATATATTAATGATTTTGATATTAAATCCGAAAATATGTTTTGTTAAAATACAAAACTCCAAACACATGAATAGGTATATCAAAATAAGTTTGTCTAAGATATGAAGCATACATATATATAAAACAAATCTAATATATATTAAACCACGTAAACTTGTATCGATACTATCTATTCATAAAAATCAAGATCGGTTAAGCCAAAAACCGAAAATCAATAACCATGAAACAAGAATCAAGTGTGTGTGTTGTGAACTTGAGCATATCACACTATCTAATCTTTACAAATGGATTTAAAATAAAATCTAAACTATGTACCGAAGTCTTCTTGACGAACTCTGTCTTCAAGCCGACTCGATCCAAACGTGATCCACCGAGCTTGACTCCAATGAGTGCTAGATATGAACTTTGTCGCACGGGCTCTTGAATCACCATGTGAGAAGCTCCAAAACTCTTTTGTTGAAGCTAATCATCTACTAATATCTTGGTTAAATATCTGAAACTAAACATCATAAGAATATTAGTAAACATAACTACATGAGTTAATCATCATCAAAACTAGAGTGGAAGGCCTCTGGGCCAACAATCTCCCCATTTTTGATGATGACAAAACTCATGGAGTTATATATGCATGGATTAAAGTTAAGCTTCAAAGAAGCTCCCCCTTAACTCATGCATAGCAATAAATATAAGATATGCAATGAATACTTAAACATGGATATGCATCAACATGCATAAAAACAATGGAATGAACATGCTCTTGATACTAAACATGAAATAAACATGCTCTTGATACCAACTTTTAAAATAAATTCCTTTTCCTTTTTAAAATAGACATGTTCTTAAGCTCCTGATACCAATAAAAATTTCAATAAAAACATTTCAATAAAAAAAACTTAAGCTCTTGATACCAATCAAGGCCTCTTGATACCAATCAATAAAACAAAATTCTTAATACCCAATTGGAAAGATAATCACTAAATAATAAATATGCATATAACTCAAATACTTCTCCCCCTTTTTGTCAATCATCAACAAAGGGGTCAAAGAAAACAATATTCTCCCCTTTTTGTCTTAAACAAAAAAATATCAATAAGGGGTGAACTCAAAACAAAACTTTCTTGATACCAATTGAAAGAAAAAAAATATCACATTAGTCCATCAATATGGTGAAAGAGAAAAAGATACCAATTGAAAGAGAAAAAATATATCAATATAGTGCATCATGATATCAAAGAAATATACCAATTGAAAGTATATAATTGAAAGTACACAATGTGGTACATAAAACAAATATAGATTTAAATACCAGTTGATACCAATTGTAAATCAATACCAATTAAATACCAATTGTAAGTAAATAAATCAAAATTTTGATATCAATAAAACATACCAATTTTAAGTAAACTTATAGATAATCTTGATACCAATTTGTAAAGATTAGTACCATTTGAAAGTAATTTTTCATCAAAAGCATATGATACCAAAAATAATCAATATCAATTTTTTTAATCATTTTTAACATAAAGTGTGGGAGTAGAATACCAAAACTAATTGAAAGGTGAAATGTGAATTTTCTCCCTCTTTATGAAATATCAAATAAAATGATGCATAGGCTTGTATAAGATACCAATTGAAACATAATCAATTGAAATATAATAGTCATTAGAAATCAAGCTTAGCATAACCAAAATTTGTGCTCAAGGATATAGAGATATAGTAAGCACAAATAAAACATATATATGAGTATACAAAAAGAATGTCAATAGTGATACCAATTGAAAGGATCCAATGATACCAATTGAAAACACAATACGATTAAGTGTATAACTCATATTACTTTCCACCCATTCCATGCACATGTTTAAAAGAATTTTCAATATTAAGCATACAAGGCATGGTCGCCCACCAACCGCCCTTTAATGAGTAGGGTTTCAAAAAGGTTTGAAAATATAGTATGTTTGAAAAGCTCTATCACAATGAAGAATATGAACTAGTTTTAAGAAAATTTGAAAACTAGTACGAAATCCTTCAAGCAAGGAATAAAACAAAAATATATTTCATGAAACATGAAAATCACTCAACAATTGACACTCAAAATATATAAAGCTCATATATGACTCATGAAAATAAAATCATGAGAAAACCTCTAATAATGTGAGTGTACAAGTTTTGTGTGAAAGACATAATCATGAAAATAGTCAATTAAGCTCAATAAAAATTTCTTAAAATATGAAAATTATCAAAACGATTTAATCTTCAAGGTATATGTATGTCATGTTCAAACTAAAGTATACATACATATCTAAACATAACGAGTCCACAAAGTATATGCATGAACGTAAGTGGCTCAAGAATGTATATGTATATCTAATAGTATAGACAAAATGGACATATACATAAAGTTAAACATAAAAATGAAAAACATATAAAATGGGGAATACAAGTCAAATGCATGAATCATCAAAACTAGGCTATACTAGTACATCTAATGGGTACAAATGAGCGTTCAAGTAAAAACATATAATAGTCTATTTGTGGCTCACTAGTTGTACAAGTATATCCTAAGTTTTAATGAAAACTAACATCTAAACATGTAATCAAAACATGAAGTATAGAAAATAAAACTCATAAACATTCATATGATCAATATGTATATGCACATGCATTAGATCTAGGACATACACATTAGTTAAAAATAAGTGAGAACACTAAATATAAATCCATATTAAACATGGGTGTCTCAAGTAACTAAACATGTATATCACTAATCTAAATATCATGGTATATGACATATTAATCATGAAACATCAAGACATGCTAAAAACAATGATATGAAAGCATGTAAACATAAATGAGAGTTAGAGATCATTATCAAACCAATAAGGGCAACTCTCCATGTCTCCAAAACAAGGTGGTCCTCCCACCAAACTCTCCTTGAAAGTGATGCATCCAAAATGTCCTCATAAAGCTCGGAACGCATCCACTTCAAGGCACCATAACTCTCACGCCATGCGAGAGCCCACACCTACATCAAAACAATAGGGGTGGTCTTTGATACCCATACTCTTTTGGTCCATGGGGGTTAGCTCCTTTCCTACCCCAAACAAACTTATTTGCTAAATTAGAATCATTTATACTATCATAACAAAATTTAGTAAGGTGGCCCTTACGTCCACAATGTGTACAAGTGTACACATGAGCATACATAGTGTGATGGGTGTGAACGTACGAAGCATGTGTATGCCATGATTTGTGTGCATGCATAAGAGGAACTTGTTTCTTTCGAAAAATAGATTCCAACCGTGTATGATTCAAAGCACAATGGCTCAAAGTGGAGCCCAAACAATCAACACTTTTCTTTAAAACATTTATATCATTTTCAATACTAGAAGATAAAGTGGAGCATACAATAGGTAAGCTAGGTGAAGCTACACTAGCATAGCAAACATGAGAATCTAAATCATTTTTTAAATAAACATTTTTCTTTAAACAATCTTTCAATTCTTGTGAAATCAAATTTATTTATTTTTCAAAGAATTATTCTCTTTTAATACAAAATCAAGTTTTGAAGTTAAATCCTCAATTTTCTTCAAAACATATTCATAATCATTTTTAGATTTTAAAAATTTGTTTTCCTTTAGAGCAAGGTCTAGTTGAGATTTAAGTGAGTCACGTTCATTAGAAATCTCTTCCTTCTCTTGCAAAACCAAATCAAGTCTAGAAGACAAATTTTTATTTTCTTTATTCAAAGCAAAAGTCTTCTTTTTCAAAAGATTATACTTTTCTAACAATTTTTCACACACAATAGAAAGTTCTTCATTCAAGGCATTTGGATTAACATAATCATTACTAGAAGAACTAGCATCATTATTATCTAGTTGAGATTCCGAATATACCTCAAGGGAGTCATTCCCTTGGACCATGTAGCATTGTTGCTTAGATTCTCCACTAGATTCATCCTCCACAATGTTGGGCGTTTGAAGCTCGGAGGAAGTCACGTGTTCCACACTGTAAAGGCGGAATCATAGTTAGAAACTAAGCACAAATATTCTTTATTAGGCGTGCTTTTAAGTGCCTCAAGGGCTTGTGCACTGGCCTCTATATGTTTGCTATCACCAAGATAGGATTCTTGGTAGTGGCAAGGAAAACATGCAAGCTTAGGGTTTTTAGATACATGGACATCCTAAATTTTCACATGTCAATGTTGGAGACATCAAACATGGAGGTGACAAGCAGTCCATGAGTGTGTGTAAGCAATAAAAGTGTGCAAATGCAAATGATAGATTAGCTAACCAAAATCACACTCCTAGGTGGTTAAACCAATATCAGGAGCGTAGGCTCTGATACCAATTGAAAGTACACCTAGAGGGGGTGAATAGGTGTACTGCTAATCTAATGAAATAAATGCGAAAATTAAAACTTAATTGCAACTATACTTAATGCAACTAACGAGTGTGGCTGAATTTCCGTGAAAGGCTCTGGACTAACTCCTCTTGATTTCTCTGAATAAGAGTTGAGGCTCTATATGAAGCTCTCGTGGTTAAGCACAAGTGAGACACACACAAATAAGCCAAGCATATAATGAATGAGCAATATGAAATGATGCAAGGCACAATATAAAAGAGAGAGTTAGAGAGACAATGGATCAATCGCTAACACACGGATATGTTTCGAGGTTCGAGCACACAGCTCTACGTCCCCGCCTTCACACAGAAGGATTTTCAATCCACTTGTCCACAGAGGACTCCCACACAGGGAACCTCCACTGAGGATTTGGGGCAATATAATAACCGAGAGTACACAACTCCTCTCTCGATTACAAACACAATCTCTCACTAGAGGCTGGGCACAAAAGCCACTAATATCAACCTCACAAATGAGGGATAGGCACAAAGCCAATGCAACCAATCAACCTCTCACTAGAGGGATAGGACACAAAGTCACCACTCCAAAATCAACATCTACACAAGAGGGATAATACAAAGTAAGGAGGGTTACAACTTGGTGATCAAAAGACCACAAACAATTCTTTTTCATAAAAACAAGGATCCTATAGAGAGGATAGAATGATATAGCTCAAGTGTGGAAAATCAAGATGTTGGAAAATAAATCACAAGGAAAAATACTTGGGAAAATAACTTAGTATTTGATAGAAATGAAGAACAAAGCAAATATCCCAAATCTATATTTTTCTTTGATTTTTCCAACTCTTGAAAACAAATAAAGAATGATCTTTAAAACCAATAAACTCTTTTGAAAACTTGCTTTTAAAACACTAGAGAATAGGTGAATTTTTGCTCTTGAAAATCTTAAAGAAGACCTCTCAGATGGGGTATTTATAACTCCCAAAAGGAATCTACCCGTTGGCAGCTGACAAGGCTAGAATTGGCCTTCCGGTCGACCGGCCGGTCGACCGGCCAACGGTCAAATTTTTGACCGTTGAGCCTTCCGGTTGACCGCCCGGTCAACCGGGCTCTGAACCAGAGAGCAACGGCTCTCTGGCCAGTCGACCGCCCGGTCGACCGGGGCAACCTGAGAGTGGGTTGCCTTCAGTCAGAGCCCGGTCGACCGGGGCAACCTGAGAGTGGGTTGGCTGGCTGCGTGCATGTTCTTGTGCACGTCCGGTCGACCGTTTTGGTTGACCGGCTCCTGGTCCGGTCGACCGTAACGGTCGACCACCAGAGCCTGGTAGAAATAGATTAGGGACTAAAAAACATGGTTTTTATTATCCTATTAAATCCTATAAAATCTCTAAAAATTCACAAAAATAAGTTCAGTATAATACATTGATATACAAACATGTGTGAAAAATTTCAACACAAATTTCAAACAATTTGAACCATTTTTGTGTTATGAAAATTTTGCCGAAAACCAAAATCCGTATTTTTCAAAACTTGGATTTTTGAATTGAAAATTCATTTTGTCCAAAACTCATCCAAATACAAAAACATGATATTGAAACAACTTTTAGGCATGTAGTATATGGATATACTCCAATATACATATGAAGATATATATCAATGTTTTTTATATTAAATCCGAAAATAATATTTTGTTAAAACACAAAACTCCAGACACATGAATAGGCATATCAAAATAAGTTTGTATAAGATATGAAGCATACATGTATATAGAACAAATCTAATATACATTAAACCATATAACTTGTATTGATACTATCTATTCATAAAAACCAAGATCGGTTAAACTAAAACTAAAAACCAATAACCATGAAACAAGAAACAAGTGTGTGTGTGTTGTGAACTTGAACATATCACACTATCTAGTCTTTACAAATGGATCTAAAACAAAATCTAAACTATGTACCGAAGTCTTCTTGACGAACTCTGTCTTCAAGCCAACTCGATCCAAACGTGATCCACCGAGCTTGACTCCAATGAGTGCTAGATATGAACTTTGTCGCTCGGGCTCTTGAATCACCATGTGAGAAGCTCCAAAACTCCTTTGTTGAAGCTAATCACCTACTAATATCTTGGTTAAGTATCTGAAACTAAACATCACAAGAATATTAGTAAACATAACTACATGAGTTAATCATCATCAAAACTAGAGTGGAAGGCCTCTGGACCAACAAAGTGATAGCAGATTTTCTGGCTGAACATCTAGATCCGAGAGCTACCGAACTTTACGAGGATCTCACAGACGAGATCGCTGAAGTTTGTCTGACCCAGACATCTTTCGAAAATTAGGTGTGGAAACTTTTCTTTGATGGCGCTTCGAGAATGGGCCCGTGAGGAAAAATCGTTACAGGGGTGGGGGTAGTACTTATCTCCCCACAGAACTAGTAATCCCTCGTGCATTCTCATTAACCGAGCCATGTTCCAACAATGTAGCGGAATACAATGCTCTCTTGATCGAAATGCAAATCGCCGATGAAATTAGCGTTAAAAATCTCGAAGCATACGGTGACTCTAAACTCATCATTAACCAAGTTCGCTGGGAGTACGAAGTCAGACATGAAGACTTAATACCCTATTATAACGTAACTATTCACATGGCCGAGAGATTCAAAAACTTTTTCATCGATCATGTGCCTCGCCAGCAAAATGCGCATGTAGATGTACATCTCTCGCTGCTTCCTTAGCTCTTCTAGCTGGAGTAGTAGAGAAAATACTCGTCTACAGCCATGACCTGTATTGACCAAGATTCGCTTTTGAAGATCACCAAAGGCCGACAGGAGACTGTCAAGTCAAAGAAATTTAGACACATCAACAGGTTCAAAACTCAGGGATTGGCGGTTCCCGTACATGACTATGCACTGTACAGCATTCTTTCTGATGATCCCAAAGAAGTGGCTGCAATTAGAAGGAAAGCCCCCAAATTTTATTACAACGCGACCACATGAACACTGTATCGACGATCGCATGATGAGATCCTCCTCTGCTGCCTGTCACAAAAGGAGGCACGGGAAGTACTCAAAGAAGCGCATGACGGCTTGTGTGCAGCTCATCAGCCTGGTTCGAAGCTTGGAGATTGACTCCGAAGACTGAGATATTATTGGCCTAAGATGATCCCTGACGCCATTACTTACGCCAAACGATCTCACGCCTGTCAGGTCCATGGTGACTTCATCCATCAAGCACCAGGATATCTTCACTCTACAACCTTAACTTGGCCATTTGAGATGTGGGGAATGGACGTGGTTGGCCCTATCAGCCCACCTTCATCCAAAGGATATCGGTTCATCTTAGTTATAACCAATTATTTCTCTAAATGGGCTAAAGCTATTCCCTTGAGGGAGGTAAAAGCATCTGATGTGATCAAATTTGTTAAACATCACGTCATTTACCGCTTTGGTGTGCCACGACAGATCGACCATGATAATGGGCCCCAGTTCGTCAGCCAGGCTTTTCAGATGTTCTGTAATAAGTTCAAAATCTGGAGCATGTCTTCAAAGGCATATATCCAGCCGCTAACGACCTTGTAGAAGCTTTCAACAAGATTATTGGAAAATTTCTCATGGAATTCGTCTCAAAAAGCCAACGTGACTGGGATAACGTGTTAGGTGAATGCTTATGGGCCTATCGCATGACGATTCGAACCCCAACGAAAGCTACATCATTCTCCTTGGTATATGGGTGTGAAGCTGTACTCCCACTGAAAATTCAAATCTCATCTCTACGCGTCGCCTTGACGGCAGAGATGACAAATAAGGAGAAGCATCGACTGTGACTCTAAGAGCTGGAGGCTTTGGATGATAAACGCCTGCAAGCTTAACAGCAAATCGAGCTCTATCAAGCTCGAATTATTAGAGCCTTCAACAAGAGAGTCAAGGAGCGGACTTTCAAGAAAGGTGACCTTGTCTAAGCCGTCAGAAAACCTATGGTGGATGACGCATAAGACCAAGGAAAAATTCCAGCCCAAATGGGAAGGACCATTTGTAGTAGAGTCGGTATACTCAAATAGAGAATATCGCCTTATAACCCCAGACGGTGATACGCTCATGATGCCAATTAACGGCAAATTTTTGAAGAAATACTATCCTTGATAGCATTCTTCTCCTGATCAGGTTAATACTATACCTTTGATCAAAACTTCAGATCTAAGGAAAGCTTCTTTCCTTCATTGGATCACATCACGGGCGACCAGTGTTAAGCTGATCAAGAGATGGTCACATCATGATGCATGATGTAAATATTGAGGAAGAACAAAATGCAAGACTTCGGTTTTAGCTTGGTTACTCTTCTATAGACATCTGAGGCCTCTGACGGTTAAGGATAGAGGAAAATATTGGCTTTTAAGTCCAACATAAGGCTTCGATAACTTATCATACTGAGGGAAATAGCATGGCTAGCCCAACTCAAACGGTAGTTGGTAAAGGCACACCAAATCCATTGATAGCTGAGGGTTTGCTAAAAATCCTAAGGGACTTAGTCCCATCCTATCCTCCAAAATCTCCTACCAATTCTCACCTACAGAATGGTAGGACCACAAAAACACCTGTATTCATTTTTTCAACAAATTGAGCCGGGACTTGCACGTTAACAGTAAACCTCCGACAAGTCAGATTTTCTGAGCCCCAGTGGATTCTGTCAAGTTAATATTAAACCTCTGATAACAAAACTCATTAAAAATCATCGCTGTTATGTTAATATTACACCTTTAATGGTGAATCTCTCATGTCTCTAGAAAATCAACGATTGTTACGTTAATATTAAACCACTGACAATTCATTTTACTTTCCACTAAAATCCCCTACCAATTCTCTTCCATAGAGTGGTAGGTCCACAAATGTAATCATTGCTATATTAACACTACACCTTTGACAATGAAAAATTTTAATACTCTCCAGCGAGTACAAACTTCACTTGTCTCTCCTCTACATGGAGCACAAATCATCAAATTTGTCAAGTTAACACTATACCTCTGACATTCCAAATTTCACTTGTCAATTCTCATCAATAGAATGACAGGTCCTCAAAATTGCTCTTATCGCAAACCAAATCTGTCAAGTTCAAAATTACACCTCTGACATTCTAAATTTCACTTGTCAATTCTCATCAATAGAATGACAGACCCTCAAAATTGCTCCTATCGTAAACCAATTTCAGTCAAGTTAATATTAAACCTCTGACAAATTACTGTTAAGTTTAACACCACACCTCTAATAGTAATTAAGTCACTGTCAAGTTCAATATTAAACCTCTGACAGACACTTTTCCTCAGGCTTCCATTTCGAAGCTAAGTCGAGCGTTGCTAAGTTTAACATCACACCTCTAGCATCCAGTTTATTGTTAAATTTAACAATACACCTATGACAATGACTTTCTCTCGAACTTCCCAATCGAAGTTGAGATGACTAATGCCAAGTTCAAAATTACACCTCTAGCGTTACCTTCACTTTCAAGTTTAACATTACACCTATGACAGTGATGTTTTCAGTCTTCCCAAATGAAGCTGAAATTCCTGTTGAGTCAAATTAATATCACACCTCTGACCCACATTCCTGCCAAGTTAATATCACATCTCTGACAGTAATCTTAAATTCCTGAAATAGAATTTTTTTTCTACTTTGACTTGTTAAGTTAATTATCGCATTTCTAGCGAGTCCAGAGTTCCTACTTCTATCTGTCGGATTTTCAATGCCAAAAAAAAAAGAATTCAAGACATATAAGAAGACATGAAAAAGTGTCACTTTTATTGATATTCAAACATAGAAAAGTGATATAAGATGCTCTCTTATACAATAAGATTGATTTGTTACAATAAACGAGTACAAAGGAGTCCCTCTCGCTCAGTGAAAGGTTGCACTCACTCCTTAAAACACTTACACCACTCCAGATCCAAGATATTTGGGAGAACACAGAAGAAAAGTTCCTCTTTTCCTCCACTGGATTATATCACAGTTGATCAGTGATGAGATAATCGAATGCTGATTACATCATGATGCATGATGTAAACATTGAAGAAGCCCATCGCTAACTGAGAACAATGGTATTTCTCGAGGTCGAAATGCAGAGGAGCATTCTGGTTCCACCCGATCAACTGGTGCGGGCCGTGATCATTCGTTTAATGGCAGATTTCGCCACCAAAGAGCTGGATCTTCCTTAATCAAAATTGACAAAGGGAGGATCTGAGACCTTACTGGTGGGCAGATTTTTGCCACCAAAAAGCTAAATCTTCTTTGATCAAAATTGGCAAAGGAAGGATCTGAGACCTTACTAGTGACATGCTCTTTCCTGTGGCCTTCAAGGGCACCATACCCACTGTGACCATGACGAACCCGGGGCTTTGCTAGTGCGTCATATCCAATAAAGCCTTGACGGATATCATTAACCGCGCGAATCCTCCTCGCCCATAAACAGGAGCTCTGACTTTCCAAGAGCTTGAACGGGCTGGCTGGTCCAAATAATCTCCCATGAACCAAGCTTGCCCATGAACAGGAGCTCTGACTCCCCAAGTGCTCGCCGACCGAACAGGTATGCCAGTCGAAATATTCTCCCATGAGCCCAGCGAAGACGTAGAAGATTGACTGAGATTGCCAGAACCTGCAAGAAGCAAAAAATCAGAAGGTTAAAATTCCATTAAGACAGGAACAGAAAACTGGAAGTGCAAATGTGAGACTGAAGTCATGAACTCCAAACGCGGAGTTAATCAATGTAAAGAATACGGATCCAAACGCGGTCTGTTTTTAGAACTGCGTCCGAGATGTAAGAAGGTTACTCAGACGCAAAGTTCGTCACACCCGTGTTTGAGATACAGCGGCTGGCCATATCCGCGTCCAGATGTCTCAAAAGAGCTAGAGTTCTCTCTAAGTCAAAAATCTCAAACGCAAGCTTCATATACAAAGCTTGCTTTTCAAGATCCAAGCACAGAGTTTAAAGTCAGTCAGCTCGCGCTTCATCAAGAAGTCTGAAAGACCCGTCTACCGAACACGGGCGCATCAATCAGATTTCAAGGGAAGATCATGAGATCGAATTTCTTCAATGGACAGGAGAACAGAAACTCAGTGGGATTGAGTATTCATGACGACAAATAATTCCTACCCGGGGAAGAATTCTCTAGAAGTTAGACTTTGTTCACCAAGGCGCGAAAGTAAAAGCATTTAAAGCAATGCTTTTTGATCTTGGAATCACTTCACAGTGATAATCTTTGGAGAAGATTAAAGGAAAGTATGGATGCTTTGAGTTCTTACTGTTCATTGGAACACATCCCTTGGAAGGGAAGATAGACAAATCAGGACGAAGACCTTCAGAGCGCACGCTCTCAAAGAAAAACAGTCTAAATAATGGACTGTTAAGAGGGTGAGGCATATTTATAGGCAAGCCATAAGGCTTATAATTAATGGCATAAAAATAAAAGCCATCGGCCTTAATACCTGCACGAGTATCAGGTCTAATAAGGAGCAGACACGTGGATTGCCACTTCGGGAAACATCAAATGACACATGTCCCCAACCGTTAATGCCGACTTGGCATTAAAAGATCCAACAAGATCTTTAAGACGGATTGCATGTGACGTCTTGGAAGCTACGTTCTGGAATTCGCATCTATTTACAAGAATGAAGGCCGCGCCCCAAAAGTCCACGTTCTTGCACAGACTTAAATGCCGCGTCCTTTCATATAGAACCACAGCCGTGCCTCATTAAGCGATCCACAACCGCGTCTCATTAAGTGATGCAGAGCCGCGTCCTCTTAGTAATCCAGAGTTGCGTTACATAATAATTCAGAGTTGCGTCCTGAAGTTCGCATACTTGCATGGATTCAAGGGCCACGTCCATAAGTCCGCGTCCTTCCACAAACCCGAAGGCAGCGTCTCCTTTATCGAGAACGCAGGTTCGCGTCTCAGAGCCGCGTCATCTCGGGGGTCAGAGTCACACTTCTCTTGAGCGAGATCCGCGTTCCTACCAAATAGCTGAGATTCGCGCGTCTTTCTTGATGAGCCAAAACTGTGTCTCCACCAATGGTTCAGAGTCGCATTTCTTGTATCCATATCTCTACTACAAATGAGAGCCACGTCTCGATCAAGAACTCAGCGCAGCCTGAGTTTATTATGTAATCACCTAGAGGGGGTGAATAGGTGACTAACTAATCAAATGATGAATTAATGCAAAATTAAAACTATTAATGTAAACTAAAACTATTATGCACAAAACACCAAGTATAATACAAGAGTGTAGCCGAATTCCCATGAAGGGCTCTGGACTAACTCTTTAAGATTCCTCTATATAAGAGTTGAGATATCGCTTTGGCTCTCTTGGATGAATACAAGTGTGAGCAAACAATCCCCAAGCATATAACAACATGACACAAGTATATCAAGCAAGTAATGAATATGAACAATAAGAGCATGTAAGATACAAACACAAGTGAGAAATAGAGAGAGCAATCGCAAACACGGGAGATTTGTTTCGAGGTTCGAGCACCCTTACTCTATGTCCCCGCCTTCAACACTATGAAGGATTTTCACTAAAAATGATCCCACCGGATCACTCAGTGTCGCAACACCTACAAGCGAGTTCACACTAGAACTCCTTTGGACTCTATATTCCCTCTCTTGTTCCCGCAAGAACAAACACACACAAGCACGCAAGCTTGCCGAGGCCGCACCTCTACACCGAGCTCTCACTAGAACTCAAAACACCGCCTCCTCAAAGTACAAAGTATGAAAACTTTGGTGATCACAACAATTTGATCACCTAAAATAACTCTCACAACAACTCTCCTATAGGATGAATATAACAATGGAAAGCTCAAGTGTATGTGAGAAAACTAGGATTGAATTGGTAGTGAAAAACTCAAGAAATCTCTTTTGAAAACACTCTTGATAAACTTTCCTTTTGATATGAAAATTTTGGCTCTTAAACAAGTGGAGATAAATACTAAAAGATGTATGAAAACCTAGCTTGAAAATGCACTTCAACTCTTGTAGAAAACAGTCTAAAGGAGTCCCATATAAATAGGCTCCAAAATATGGCCATTGGAAGCCAAGTCAGCAGATCTGTCTGCTGACGGTCGATCGCCCGATCGACTACCAACGATCGATTTTTCGATCGTTGGGAAGATCGATCGACCGGCCGGTCGACCGCAAACTAGGCAATGGCCCAGCGGTCGACCGCCCAGTCAACCAGGCCATTTCCAGAGAGCGGAGACTCTCTGGCAGTCGGCCGTTCGGTCGATTGGCCCAAGCTGTGTATGACTGTGCACATCGGTCGACCGGAGCGGTCGACCGACTTCCGACCCGGACGACTGTCCGATCGACCGGCAGAAGGCCAGTCCAGCACTAAAAAGGGATAAAAAACTTATCATTTTACTTTCAATAAAATCCTATAAATTCTCTAAAAATCTACAAAAATAAGTTCAGTAATATACTTTGATATACAGACATGTTTTAGTAAAAATCAAAACATGTTACAAACATGTTGAACTATTTTTGTAATATGGAAGTTTTTCCTTAAACAAAAATCTGTATTTTTCCAAAATGATTTTTCCAAATTGAAAACTGATTTTTCCAAAACTCTTTCAAATATAAAAACAAGATATTCTAAATACTTTTGAAACTTAGTGTGTATGGATATGATCCACTACACATATACGATGAAATATCTATGTTTTTGACATTAACTCTAAATAAAGTTTTGATAAAACATATGTATAAAAAATCAAACCGGTATTTTTTTCAAACTGAAAACTCTATAATGAAAACACATATAAATCTTGTATGTGAGTGTATATGATACTTGAGCAATGCACCAACAAATCTATCCTTTACATTTTATCTAAAAATAAAATCTTACTAAAAACAAACCTAGACACAAGTCTTCTCTTGAAGGCCTTCTTCTTCTTCTTGACTTGGTCCAAATCATGATCCAATGAGGTAGATTCCTCTTGAGTACTTGATGTGGTCTTGATGCACAAGCTCTTGAATCAACACGTGCTAGCTCTAAAACTTGACTTGAAATCCTTTGTTGAAGCTAAACATCTACTAAGATCTTGATCACATATCTAAGACTAATTAAATATAAGATCATTAGTACTATAACTACATAAGTTAATCATCATCAAAACAAGAGTGATGGGCCTTTGGGCCAACAATCTTTCCCTTTTTGATGATGACAAAACTTATAGAGTTATATATGCATGGATTAAAGTTAATCTTCATAGAAGCTCCCCCTTAACTCATGCATAACAATAAACAATAAGATATTCAATGAAGTACATGAAACTAAACAAATGTATATGCATAAATAAGGTGAGAGAAACATACATAAATCAAAAAATCCTTTTCCAAAAACCTTCTCCCCCTTTTTGTTAAACTTTCAAAAATATTCTCTCTATTTTGTAAAACATAAGATGATTTTGCAAAACACAATATGCATAAATTTAATATATGCAAACACTCAAATATGCATATATAAACTCAAAATTTTTCTCTCTCTTTTTGTCAATCATCAATAAAGGGGTAAAATAAAATAAATCAAGAATAAGGATATATATGCGATGTACATTCATGAAGAGGAAGACGCTAAGTTAGCTTTCCTGCATGCATGCATTACATGAAGAAGGGATGACAAGTCCTAACTCACATAACGCATAATATACAATGCATAAGTGGAGATGTTAAGCTCCCCTACGCACGTATAACACATAAAGAAGAGATGTCAACCTCCTCAATATAAGATACACCTAACATGAATCTATATATAGAAGAGATATTAAGCTCCCTTGCATATAGACAATACATATCAAAACATTTTAACACAAATTGTTATAATACTTAAACAAATTTTGAGATACCATTTGTACATAAACAAAATTTTAAGATACTAATTGTAAATAAACAATACAAATTTTGAATTTTTCTTAAATCAACAAATTATTTGAGATATCACAAGATTTTGATACCATATGAAATAGGAAATTTCATATTATTGCTTGCACCCTAGCAATAGTAATCCAGGCAGTGGCGATAAGTTGCTTTGCACTTTGAGTGACGATTTCAGATTCCTTTGAATCGCCAACCAGTCTTTGATAGTCAGCTTGAAAATGCTATAGATGACGGGTTTCTTCAGCTATTGCTCCTGCATATCCTTTCGCTCGTGTTCCTGAGCGACGAGGAGTTTACTCAGAGTCGACTGAGCCTCATCCATTGAGCTAGTATTTTCTAGGGTCTTTAGCTCCTTCAGGAAGCTCCCCAGCTGTTCGACCAGCACCTACGCCCTAGCCTGCGAAGGGTTCCCAGTGTGACTGATGTTCTCGATCTAATTCTCGAGAAACATCCGGGCAAACTCGAAGGAACTGCCCCAGAAAGGACCAAGTCGATACAGGACTTCATGGAAGCAAAAAATTGTCACACCATTTGACGCGCTAATTCTTCCATGATGTCAGTGGTTAGAGACAACCCTACTGATGCGCTCCCGGATCCCATTTCCATGACAGGGCGAGAGACGGGAACCAATTCAACTTGTGCAGGGATGAGGCTGACAACAGGCTCGTCCAACACTGAGATCGTCGCCAACACCTCCAGAACGGTTATTGTTATAGTAGCTTCCACAGCAATAGAAGCAATAGCAAACTCTACGGTACTGGGTTCACCGGCCGAAGTTTGAACTATGCTATCTTCTGCGTCGATGCTATCCAAGCGGACGAAAGTTGACAGGAAAAACACCCCTAAATTTCAAGAACTGATTGATGAAGGTGGCGGCAAGCTGAGGGGTTTCTCCTTTAGGATACTCAGGCCTAACTAACCCAAAAAATAAACTGAATACATCTTTCCCATGGCCAGCAGGGTATGCGTCTTTGGTACCTAATTTGCCGAGAGACACGCCGGAGACAAACCGAGAAAGATCCCACTCCATCGTGCGATGAACAGACATATACTAAAGATAGGACAAGGGATACATCCTCTCCATGTTGGAAAGGAAGAACCTCCTATCCCCTATCTGGCGGAGCCACTTATAATCTCCGTCATATAAAATCCTATCATCCTCTTCAATGGCGTCACCAAAGAAGATGGCAGGCTTCTTTAGCGGAGTGCGGGAATCAGACTCGAACAGCCCATCAGAAATAATCTCCCGAAGGATCAACATACTGGCCTTGCTGATCCTCTCCTTTCGCTCCTTTGACTTACCAGTAGTCACAGGAGAAGTCCTCTGAAGCGCGAAGGTCAGATTACGATCAGCACCACCTACGTGCCTAAAGTGTCCCTTCTTGGATAGAGGACCAGAAGAATATCGCACTACAATGAAGATGACACTTAGTCAGAAATCTAAAACAAAATGGCTAAGTGTTTGAAACTCAAACGTGGGAGTGAATCTAGAAGCGAAAATCAGCAAAATCCGCGTTTAGACTCAAAAAATGCGGCTACATGAAACCCGCATTTCAAATCCATAACTTAAAATTTTTTCTAAGTGTTGGACTCAGATGCGAGACTCAGTGAAACCCGCGCCTGACCTTAAAGACGCGAGGATCACATGAAGTTCGCGTCTGAACTTTCCTCACTTAGAGAAATTCTAAGTATTGTGTTCAAAACGCAAGGCTCAACAGGGCCGCGTTCAACAGGTAGATACAGACTCAAGCTGATGAAGCGAAGACGCGAAGGTCGTCAAACCCGCGTCTTGCCTAATAATGCAAGAGCCGCGTTTGAAAATCAAATACGGCATGAGTCTCGCATTGGCGGTTCACATTCAAAAGAGATTTAAGAGTTAAGAGAACTTTTTAAGCCTCTTCAATGACGAAAACCAGTATGCTGTTTAATTACTTGAAATAGGGGCCTCCTGCGTAGGAGGACAACCCATTTGAGCCTCGAAAGCAGCAGCGCTAGAGGACGAGGCAGCATGTTTTATCTTTGGTGCCTTGCAACCGAGAAATTGGTGTCACAGATGAAGGAAAACGGAGAAAGCTCTAAGCTTTTCTTAACCCTCAATATGAAGCTCAGCGAAGAAAAAGAAGAGTCTAATGATGACTTTTGAAAGACTGCTGTATTTTATAGGCACAATGATCCGCAGAGATACGCGGCGCGGGTCTTAAGGCCTAATCCTCACCCGACGCATGACATGCGTCTTAAATGGATGCGAATTTCGCGTTAAGGAAAGATGTCCCCTCAACTCCACCAGACACGTGGCAACGCATCCAGAACGCGTACTCGCGTTTAACAAAGTCGTGTCCCTCTAGAGGCTGCATTCCTTCAGCAAAATAAAAGCTGCGTCTAGTCAACAGGGTGAGAGCTGTGTCTTCACTTCAAAGATCGCGTCCCTTCAGAGGCCGCATTTCTTCAGCAAGGTAATAGATGTGTCCCCACTTTGAATGAGGACTGCGTCTCTAAAACGGCATAATCTCTGCGTCTACAAGACTTGCATTCAGTCTTCACTTCTACAATCAGTTCAACAGTACACTGACACAAGCAGATGATTGTTACCCCTGGTTCAATAGTACACCAACAACCAGCTCAAAGCACTGAGGAGGTCTGGACCGTGTATCTAGACACTCACGACAATCACCTCTGATGGCTTCACAGGGTTCTATAATACACTCATGAAGACCATATTTCAGACAGGATCAAGCTCAGGGTATTCAAATGATTGTCAGTCCAATTATGAGAATTATGAACTCGACCAAAGTCCAAAGTATTTCAAAATCCGTCCCAGTCAAACCACGGAATATCAAAAACTTTGGAGGGGATTCTGTAAACTATCAAAAAATCAGTAAGGACAAGTCATCAGAAAGTAGGATACAAACTCCATACGCAAGGCAGCATAGCCGCTAGCGCAGCACCAAGACGTGAAGGATGAAACCTGCATCTTAATAATCAAGATGCAGAGCTCGAAAGTCGTGTCTCAGCACCACTGTAGTATCAAGACGCAAGGGTCGAAACCCGCGTCTCTGCCTCACTGCAATGGCCAAGACGCAGAGCTTGAAATTTGCGTCTTAGGTATTCATGCAATACCCAAGCGCAGAGCCCGAAGCCCGCGCCTCACATAAAGCTTAACGCAGAGCTTGAAGTTCGCGTTTCTCAAACGTTACTTCAACGACAAAATGTGAGACACAAAGCCCGCGTCTCAGTTATAACTGCCCTCATTACGTGGTCAATTACTGCCCACGTAATGAGGGAGTTAACCCCCATTATAGAGTATTTTTAGGGGACACTTTTACCCCTGAAACTCCCATAAATAACTCAGTTTGCTATTAAAGAGTGATCGAAAAATTTTGGTCAGAAGAACTTTGGTGGTAAGCCTTAGAAAGACCAGAATCTCCAGCTGAGAAATACAAAGGAGAAAAGCTCTTCTAACAACTTACTGAGCTCAAGTTGGTTCTTACCTAAATTCTCTTTGAGATTTTTATTGAACAGAAGCTGTGTTACTTCGTTCTCAGTCCAAATAGAAGATTCCCAAGAGATCGTGACGTTCACCCGGTCAATGAAAAATAAGATTCACTTTCTATCGCTACATCAAGAACCCGACATTAAACAAAGGGGAGATTTGAGCTTGAATATCTTTCCTCTCTTGTAGTCGGATAATTGATCTGTTGTAACTTTCTTTACAGTCAAATAAAGAATTTACATCAAACACTCCTACTGTTGGTTACTCAGGTAATTCTGAACATGAGCTACCTATCATGTGTGCTCGATCAGGGACTGATTTTCTAACTTTGAGAAGTTAGATGGATGTGTCGCTGTCATGGGTGATGATCATCCTTGTAATGTGGAAGGAATAGGTACAGTCCGTATTAAGATTTTTGATAGGATGATATGAAAATTGATGGAAGTGAGGTATGTACCTCAACTTAAAAGGAATCTTATCTCACTTAGTGCCTTGAAAACTTTGGGTCTTGTGGTATCTATTAGAAATGGAGTTCTCAAGATAACCAAAGGCTCAATGGTGATTATAAAGGGCATCCGCTGAAATAATCTCTACTACTTAAAGGGTAGTACAGTTATAGGTCAGGTGGAGACTTCTATTTCTTCCGATGATGTTTATACACAGGTCTATCATATGAGGCTCGGACACAGAGGAGAAAAGTCTTTGCAAGCTCCACTAAAGAAGGAATCATTGGAAGGTTCATCTGCCTGCAACATGAAATTGGTTGGACATGGCATTCTAGACAAGAAGACGAAGGTGAAATTCGGCACCACTACTCACCGCTCGGAAGGTCTTCTTGATTGTGTTCACGTAAGTATTTAGGGACCTGCCAAGATTGCATCACTTGGAGGTCATCGGTACTTTGTCTCTTTATTGATAATTTATCTAGGTATTGTTGGATATATCCTATAAGACAAAGATTTGAAGCCCTAGGTATGTTGGTGAAATGGAAGGATGTGATGGAGAAACAGACTGGTAGGAAGATAAGGAACTTCAAATTAGTAATGTTGAAAGATACAAGAACTAATTCCTACAATTTGGTCAAAACACTGGTATTGGTACTCACTTCACAGATGGAATACATGGGTTGGCTAAGGAAATAAACTGTACCTTACTGGAGAAGGCTCGATGTTTGTTGTCTAATGCACGATTAAATAAATTATTTTAGGCTGAGGCGATTGTATATGCTAGCCATCTCATAAATGAATTGTCATCGACTGCGATAAGAGGTAAAACTTCTCTATAAGTTTGGTCTAAAAAAGCTGCTCAAGATCATGATTTGCTAAGGGTATTTGAAAGTCCGGCCTACTTTTGTGCCAAAGATGACAAGGTAAATCCGCAAGTAAAGAAGTTTGTATTTTTATGTGTCAAAGAAATATGAAAGGTTACAAGTTATGAGACCCCAAAAACAAGAAGATTGTGTTGAGCCAGCATATCACATTTGATGAGACTTCATTGTTGAAGTCTACCATCTCATAGTAGGTGGAGAGGACAAAGACCAAGAATGTATCGCAATGGGTGGAGGTTGATGCTACTCCACCAAATCTAATTGGTTCAGTATCAGTAAGGACTTTACCGTGTGACACTGGATAGAGATTATGTAGCCAGTTTTAATGCAGAACAAGTTGAAGATATTGATAGGAATATTAAATTATTTGCAGCCATTGGAACCAAGATAAATCCACAAAGATGGGTGAAAAGGCATGAATCTCAAGTTAGTAATCGTGACAAATTGAAGGCCGTTGTTCTCAATGACGGTATTAGAAAGGAGGTTCCTATGACTCAGCCAGTTAGGTTCGCTGTTGAAGATCTAGTTACACTTGCTTGAGCTCGATGAAGCTCGTTTAATGAACTACGGATGGTTTGATCCCTTGGGCAAGATACGTAGGCAGCCACTTCGGCGCAGCCGTGATGCAACCCGTATGAAGCTATTTGGTGTATTTAGATTCTCGAGAATTCGTAGCGGAAGCTAATTTGGACTTCACGCAGAGGTGAAGAGTTGAACTTCACATAAAGGTGAAGTGTTGTGATCTCAACGAACATTTAATCTTCTCGTGAGAATATAGTTGAGTTTGCATAAGGGATTGTGCATCCAGTTGTTGAGCCGATGTTGGTATTTGGTGTGCTCTACTCAGATTTGGTTGGACCATCTTGAAGACATTTGGATTGGAGAGCCAGTCAGTTGGAGAGTCAATATTGGCTCATATTGGGTTCTTCCAGAGATCATTTGGAATGGTATTCCATTCAGTTGCTGAGTTGTAGACACGTTTGTTGGTCAGCTCATATGGTGTTGTTTCTCTTCAATGGAGTGATGGGAAGGCCTATATGGTGCATTTCGTTTTGATAGCTGAGCTGAAGTTTGGAATCAAGACAATTAATAATAGAGTTTGGAGAGAGTTGCTAGAGGCGACGATAAACTCAATTTGGATCTGGTGTGATCATTAGAAATCAATTGTATGTGTGCTGGTGATTTGTTTTATAGGAAACAGTTTCGTCTGTTGGCCAAGTCGAGATCGTGTGTCAATTTCGTTCGGAACGCTTAAGCTGAGATTGTGTGTCAATTTCGCCGAGATCGTGTGTCGATTTCGCCAGATGTTCATTGGAGTTCGGCTCAGATTTGAAAAATCCTCACCGAGGTGGAGAATTGTAGGGAGAAAGGAGATAAGAAGAGATAAAATATATCGAAAGAGTTTTTTAAACTCATTAGAAGAGATAGCGCAGATCCAGAAGGAGCAAGGAGGCAGTCTGTAGCATTTTTATCAAAACAGGGCCCGGTCGACCACCATGCACGACATGCACAGGTGCAGCACGATCGACTGCTTGGTCGACCGTGATAAGGAGAACAGTCGACCGACTGGCACAGTTTGGCTCTCTGTTGGTCTTGGTCGATCGACCGGTCGACTAAGGGACAGGGTTTGTCGACCGGCCGGTCAACTGACAGGCGAATTTGCTCTCATGTTCGAATTCGGACTTGTTTTCTGTTTTGAAGTGGAATCCAATTGTGGTTTTCTAAAACCCTGGGACTCTCTGACTATAAATATAGGGGTAGGTCCTCATGAGTTGTATCTCTAAAAATACTTGTACTTGATTGCTGAATCAATAAGATCTCTCTCCCTTACCCCAAGAACGTAAGCAAATTGTCGAATCTCGTTAAATATTGTATTTGCTTTCTCTCTTGTTGATTTTTGTTCTTATTCTTTTGGGCACTTCTCGGCAACATCTTCCTCTGTCTGTTTGGAGTTCCTTAATTAGTTGTTGCCAAGAATAGCGCGGCCGCAACACTGTTGCAATGCTTTGAAATTTATGTTGAAGGGTTCAAGGCTAGAATTGCTTCAAGTAAAGTCAAATCAGTTATACCAAAGTACGCAGTAATTATTTGTCCTAATTACCTTTAGACACATGCATCCAATTATATTTAAAAAGATCTACAACGTGGCATAAGTTCTGTCATGTCAAGTGTCAAAGTTTCTTGGAAGATCATGTCCAGTTCTTTCTATTTTTCATAGAGACTACTTGATGTACTTGTCATGTTGCCAATTAACCCAAACTTGTCTGTTAATGGCTGTTGCAATTGAATGAATCCCTTTGCTTATCAGGTACGTGCAATTGAGAAAGAAGCACCCTTCACTTGATATAGAGGTCACCATCGCTAAATTCACTAGGCACTGTCCCTTTCATTAAGTAATTGCATCTTTCTGTCCTCCTCTTTCAAAATCTTATGCCGAAAACTGGATTAGCTAATTGTTAATGGTTCATCTGTGATTACAATTTTGTGAGCTTCTGGTATTCTTTGGTTGTGTTTGGTGGGGGCTGTTGGCTTGTATGCTGCCTCATTTCTGCCAGGTCTGAATCACATGTTTGATCTTGGTTCAGATGTAGATTGGTTTGGACCACGTGATGTTTAGATCTTATGCAGAATTGATAGTGACCAAGACATAGTCAGGCTTTAATTAATGTGATGCTGACTGGATTCTGTTTATTTGACCTAATTAATATTATCATTTCGCTTTGTTCATGCCGGTGGATGGTGGATTTGGCCCGTCCTCAACCATCGATATGGTAGCTTCAGCGGGAGCAAACTGTATTCGGAGCTGCAGAACCGACAAAAGTCAGTTCCTCTCTGAGTGGGGTGTTGATGCAGCCCAACAAAAGAGTTATTATTATTTATTTTTACGATACATATACACATATACCTAACATTTATCAGAGAAAAAAAAAATATTAGTAAAACTGTGGTGCAACAATGGTGATTGTTGCTAATGACACTAAGAAAAATTTAGAGAAATGAGAGGAGAAAGTCAAGAGAAATTGTCTTCAAACTCGTGTGTTTTTCATTCTTCTTTGTGGCCACAATTTATAGGTATGTAGAAGCATAGGTTATAAGGAGGAAGATGAAAAAGTAGCCCAATATCTCATGCATTCACAATATGCATTTACAAAAAAGAAGTGATGTGAAACGACGCGTGTGAGCCATGTAGAGAATCAGTGATGTAATTATAAATCACCTAGAGAAGGGGTGAATAAGTGATGGCTAATCTAATGGTCACCAAATGCGGAATTAAAAACTATTTATTTGAAAACTAAAACTATCTTAAACTAAACACCATGTATAACACAAGAGTGTAGCCGAATTCCCGTGAAGGGCTCTGGACTAACTCCTCAAGATTTCTCTAAATAAGAGTTGAGGTGCCGCGTTGGCTCTCTTGGTTAAATACAAGTGTTAGCAAACAATCCCCAAGCATATAACAATTAAGCACATAGTATATCAAGCATATAAAGATAAAGGCAATATTAGCATGCAAGATATAAAGACAAGAGTAAGAGATAGAGAGTGAGCAATCGCAAACACGGGAGATTTGTTTCGAGGTTCGAGCACACTTGCTCTACGTCCCTGCCTTCACACTTGAAGGATTTTCATTATAATCGATCCCACCGGATCACTCGGTGCCGCAACACCTACAAGGCGAGTTCACACTTGAACTCCTTGGACTCTCTAGTCCCGTACACACCGCAAGCCCACAAGCTCGCCGAGGCCGCACCTCAAACACCGAGTTCACACACGAACTCGAAACACCGCGAACCCGCAAGTCCGCCTCCTCAAAATACAAAGATGGAACTTTGGTGATCACAACACTTTGATTACCTAAAATCCTCTCACAACAAATCCCTATAGGTAGATATAGCAATGGATGGCTCAAGTGTTGTGTGAGAAAAACAAGGATTGAAATGGTGGAGGAAAAACTCAAGAAAATCACTTTAAAACACTCTTGATAAACTCCCCTTTTGATTGAAAATATTTGATCTCAATTTAGTGGAGAAAATCTCTTAATAGAGTAGGAAAAACTGGCTTAAAAACTCCCTAAAAATCTTGTAGAAAACAGCCCCCAAATGCCCCAATTTATAGAGCTAGAAAAACTAGCCGTTGGGAGCCAGGTGGCCTGACGGTCGACCGCCCCGTCGACCGCCAACGGTCATTTTTCTGACCGTTGGGGCAGCGGTCGACCGGTCGGTCAACCGAGACCCTAGAACAGAGAGCAGATCTCTCTGCCGGTTGACTGGCCCGATCGACCGGGATTTCCAGAGAGCAAACCTCTCTGGCGGTCAACCGTCCCGGTCGACCGGCCCTCCAGCAAAGGCTGGCGTGCACGTCTGTGCACGTCGGTCGACCGACTCGGTCGACCGGTCCGGTCGACCGGCAGAAGCCAGTACAGAAAATTCTGGGATAAAAAGTTTGATCATTTTGGCTCAAATAAAATCTCATAAAATCATGAAAAATCTACAAAAATAGTTTTAACATTATTCTTTGATAATCAAACATGCTTGCACAAAATCAAGACATGTTACAAACAATTTGAATTATTTATGTAACTTAGAAAATTTGGCTCAAAACAAAAACTGTATTTTTCAAATTGGTTTTTCCAAACTTATTTTTCTAAAACTTCTCCAAATACAAAAACAAGATATTTTAAATTCATTTGAAGCATAGAGTGTATGGATATGATCCACTACACATACATGATGAAATATCTATATTTTTGACATTAAGCACTAAATACGGTTTTGGTTGAAACATGTAAACTTGAATATCAAAAACCAAACCGGTACTTTTCTAAAAGAAAACTCTTTTGTATTTTTTTAAAATATAAATTCTTTTATGAAAACTTATCTAAATCAAGAGTGTGTGTATATGGTAACTTGAGCAATCCACCAACTATTCTATCCTTTACATTTTAGCTAAAAATAAAATCTTATAAAAACAAACCTAAAACAAACCTAAATACAAGTCTTCATGAAGTCTTCACTTGAAGTCTTCTCATCTTCTTGACTTGGTCCAAACATGATCCATAGAGCTAGACTCCTCTTGAGTAATTGATGTGGTCTCGATGCACAAGCTCTTGAATCAAACTATGTTAGCTCCAAAATTTGACTTTAAATCTTTTGTTGAAGCTACACACCTACTAAGATCTTGATAACAAATCTGAAACTAATTAAACACAAGATCATTAGTACTATAACTACATGAGTTGATCATCATCAAAACTAGAGTGATAGGCCTTTGGGCCAACAATCTCCCCCTTTTTATGATGACAAAACTCATGGAGTTATATATGCATGGATTAAAGTAAAGCTTCAAGGAAGCTCCCCCTTAACTCATGCATAACAATAAACAAATAGATATGCAATGAAAGCACATAAACATGTATGTAAATATAAGGAGATAAACATGCCAATCAAGCATAAAATACATCAAATTCTTTTTCTCTTATTTGCAACACAAATATATATGCATAAACATAAATACTTCTCCCCCTTTATGAATAAAGTAAGGAAAACATGCATATATAAAATCCAAATACTTCTCCCCCTTTTTGTCAATCATCAACAAAGGGTTAAAGTAAAAACAAAAAAATGTTCTCCCCCTTTGTGTCAAAAGCAAAAAACAACAAAGGGATGACATTAAACAAATCAATAAAAGAGAATATATGCGATATACATTCATGAAGAGGAAGACGCTAAGTTAACTTCCCTACATACATGTATTACATGAAGAAAGGATGATAAGCCCTAATTCACATAACACATAATATGCAATGCATAAGAGAAGATGTGAAGCTCCCCTTATACACGTGTACCGCATAAAGAAGAGTTGTCAAGCTCCTCAATATAAGATACACTCAACATGAATCTATATGTAGAAGAGATGTTAAGCTCTCCTTGCATATAGGCAACATAAATAAAAATATTTTTAATATTTCTTATTAAAAACAAATTTTGAGTTTTTCTCAATAAAGTAAATTTTGAGATATCTTAGTAGATCAAATTTTAAGATATCATATAAACAAAATTTTTAAGGTACCACTTGTAGTCAAATTTTAAGATACCAATACCAATTGTAAATAAACATTACAAATTTTGAATTTTAATCAAAAATAGAATCATATTGATACCAATTGAAAATTATTGCATATTTTTGACATCAATTAAAAATATCAATTTTAAAAATAATGCATAAGCTTATTAAAACAATCAATTGAGATATCAATTGAAAATAAGAATTTGAATCAAGCTTAGTATAAACAAACTTTGTGCTTCAAACATATAAACCTATTTTAAATTAAGCACAAATAAATCATATATATGTATGAAAATGAAAATACCAATAGAAATTGATATTATTTGAAATGAAGCATACATATATAGGAAACAAAATATGAGTATATACAAAATGAAAATACCAATTGAGATCAAGTATATAACTCATAACCTTCCGCGCTTTATATGCTCAAGATAAAAGATTTTTCAATTAAGCTTACAAGGCATAATCGCCCATCCATCCTCCCATGAGGTGTTGGTAGGGTTTTCAAAATTAGAGTTTAAAAATATTTTTAGTATTGAAAACACTACCAAGTGAAGAATACTTAACTAGTTGAAATAATTTTTGAAAAATCAGTTAAAGATCCTTCAAAACATGAAACCAAATCACATGTATATCATGAAACATACTAAATACACAAGAATTGACACTCGAAATCTATAAGGCTAAAAAATAATCATGAAACAAAGTAATGAATAAACAAATAAAGTGTGAGTGTACAAGAATCATGTGTTTAGCATTTTTCATGAAGATAATCAATGAAGCGCAAAATAAATATCATTTTATCAAACAAATCATAAAAATTCATTTTTCATTTTAAAACAAACTTCTAGGTATATGTATGATTTATCTAAACTAACAATACGCATACATATCCCAAACATAAAAAGAGTCCATAATGTAAATTGCATGAAGGCAGATGACTCATGGGGTATACATGTATATTTATTAGATTTGAATACAAGATACATATACGTGAAGTAAAGCATGAAAATTGGCAAAACAAGTATAAATGAGAGAATCATCAAAACTAGGCTATACATGTACATATAGTGAGTACAAATGAACAATGAAGTGCAAATATATATGAATCAATTTGTTGCTCACTACTTGTACAAGTATATATATATATATCCAATTTTTAATAAAAACTACATTTAAACTAGTATTTACCACATGAAGCACAAAAACATGAACATGCTAAAAAAATTATCAATGAAAAGTATGTAAACTAAACTAAGAGTTTAGAGTTAGTTACCAAACTAAAGAACTATACTCTAAATCTCCAAAACATGGTGGTTGTCCCACCAAACCTCCTTGATAGTGGTGCATCAAAAGTATGTCCATCTAGTCCATGTGCAATCACCACCAAGGCACCAAATCTCTCACGTTTTGTGAGAGCCCTCACCTACATCAAATACACAAGGTGGGAATTTTGGTACCCATTTTCTTTTGGGTCCTTGAGAGTTAGCTTTATGAGGGGCCCAAACATATTTATTAGCAAAATGTTTGGGTTCCTTATCAAAATAAAATTTTGCTAAATGGCCTTTGCGTCCACAATGGGTACATTTGTACACTCAAGAATGCATATGAGTGTGGGTGTGATCATGACGTACAAACTGTGCATATGCATGTTGTGGATGATGTGCATGAACATGTGCAGCTTGCCTCTTTGAAAACAAACACTCCAATTTAGAATGGTTAAATGCACATGTGCTCAAAGTTGAGCTCAAACAATTTATTTTATTTTTCAAAACATTAATCTCATTTTGATTAAAAGTAGCATGTAAGGCATGATGAGATATAGAATCATTTTCTTATTCTTTTTAGAAACTTTTTCCTTTTCTTTTTCAACCATTTTTCATTTTAAAGAAGTGTTTTCATTTAAAGCAACTTCTTTTTGTTTTTCCACCAAAACAACTTTATTTTTCAAAATAGTGTTTCCTTCACCAAGATCATTTAATTTAGACATTAAGGAAACATTTTCATTTTTTAAAGATTCATTTTCTTTTGAAACATTTTCAAATTTTTCTTATAAAGAATCTTTTTCTTTAACATGCAATCAAATTTATTTTTCATTTTCTTTTTATCTTTTCTAAGCATGTCATATTTTTCAAGAAGTTATTGACAAAAAGATGTAAGTTCATCATATGACATGTCATCTTCTTCTTCTACCTCGGATTCGGTAGTTACCTCAAGGGGGTTATCCCCTTGGACCATGTAGCACACTTTTGAGGTGTCGCTTCGAACATCCGAGTCGCTCCCCGCATAGTATTGTTCTTTTCGCCGAGGGAGAGTATAGTATTTCAAACTACAAAAGCCGAGTCAATGTTAAAAACCCTAAATAAATATTCATCATTTAGAGTTGACTTTAAAGCATGAATGGCCTTTGAGTTAGCCTCAATATACTTGCTATTATTAACATATGAATCATTAATGGTAGCAAGATAAACATGAATACCTAGGCCTTTGAGGTACAAAGACATCTTAACGTTCCAAGTTTGGATGTTAAGGATGTCAAAGGTAGGAGGTGACATAAAATCCATGGTGTGTGTACAAATATTGTGATTAGCCTAAAAATGAGGATTTTTAACTCTAGATTGTAAGACCCAAATCAAGAGCACTTGGCTCTGATACCAACTGTAAATCACCTAGGGGGTGAATAGGTGATGGCTAATCTAATGGTCACCAAATGCAGAATTAAAAACTATTTATTTGAAAACTAAAACTATCTTAAACTAAACACCACGTATAACACAAGAGTGTAGCCGAATTCCCCGTGAAGCGCTCTGGACTAACTCCTCAAGATTCCTCTAAATAAGAGTTGAGGTGCCGCGTTGGCTCTCTTGGTTAAATACAAGTGTTAGCAAACAATCCCCGAGCATATAACAATTAAGCACACAATATATCAAGCATATAAAGATAAAGGCAATATTAGCATGCAAGATATAAAGACAAGAGTAAGAGATAGAGAGTGAGCAATCGCAAACACGGGAGATTTGTTTCGAGGTTCGAGCACATTTGCTCTACGTCCCCGCCTTCACACTTGAAGGATTTCTACTATAATCGATCCCACCAGATCACTCGGTGCCGCAACACCTACAAGGCGAGTTCACACTTGAACTCCTTGGACTCTCTAGTCCCGTACACACCGTAAGCCTACAAGCTCGCCGAGGCCGCACCTCAAACACCGAGTTCACACACGAACTCGAAACACCGCGAACCCGCAAGTCCGCTTCCTCAAAGTACAAAGATGGAACTTTGGTGATCACAACACTTTGATCACCTAAAATCCTCTCACAACAAATCCCTATAGGTAGATATAGAAATGGATGGCTCAAGTGTTGTGTGAGAAAAGCAAGGATTGAAATGTGGAGGAAAAACTCAAGAAAATCACTTTTAAAACACTCTTGATAAACTCCCCTTTTGATTAGAAATATTTGCTCTCAATTTAGTGAAGAAAACCTCTTAATAGAGTAGGAAAAACTGGCTTAAAACTCTCTAAAAATCTTATAGAAAACAGCCCCCAAATGCCCCAATTTATAGAGGTAGAAAAACTAGCCGTTGGGAGCCAGGTGGCCTGACGGTCGACCGCCCGGTCGACAGCCAATGGTCATTTTTCTGACCGTTAGGGGAGCGGTCGACCAGTCGGTCGACCGAGACCCTGGAACAGAGAGCAGATCTCTCTGCCAGTCGACCGACTCGGTCGATCGGGGATTTCCAGAGAGCAAACCTCTCTGGCGGTCGACCGTCCCGGTCGACCGGCCCTCCAGCAAAGGCTGGCATACACGTCTGTGCACGTCGGTCGACCGACTCGGTCGACCAACTTCAAGCACAGTCGACCGGTCCGGTCGACCGGCAGAAGCCAGTACAGAAAATACTGGGATAAAAAGTTTGGTCATTTTGGCTCAAATAAAATCCCATAAAATCATGAAAAATCTACAAAAATAGTTTTAACATTATTCTTTGATAATCAAACATGCTTGCACAAAATCAAGACATGTTATAAACAATTTGAACTATTTTTGTAACTTAGAAAATTTGGCTCAAAACAAAAGCTGTATTTTTTCAAATTGGTTTTTCCAAACTTATTTTTTCAAAACTTTTCCAAATACAAAAATAAGATATTTTAAACTCATTTGAAGCATAGATTGTATGGATATGATCCACTACACATACATGGTGAAATATCTATATTTTTGACATTAAGCACTAAATACGATTTTGGTTGAAACATGTAAACTTGAATACCAAAAATCAAACCGGTATTTTTCTAAAAGAAAACTCTTTTGTATTTTTTCAAAATATAAATTCTTTTATGAAAAAATATCTAAATCAAGAGTGTGTGTGTGTGTGTGTGTGTATGGTAACTTGAGCAATCTACCAACTGTTCTATCCTTTACATTTTAACTAAAAACAAAATCTTATAAAAACAAACCTAAAACAAACCTAGACACAAGTCTTCATTAAGTCTTCACTTAAAGTCTTCTTATCTTCTTGACTTGGTCCAAACATGATCCATAGAGTTAGACTCCTCTTGAGTACTTGATGTGGTCTTGATGCACAAGCTCTTAAATCAAACCGTGTTAGCTCCAAAACTTGACTTTAAATCTTTTGTTGAAGCTACACACCTACTAAGATCTTGATAACAAATCTGAAACTAATTAAACACAAGATCATTAGTATTATAACTACATGAGTTGATCATCATCAAAACTAGAGTGATAAGCCTTTGGGCCAACAGTAATCGACCTTGCCACGTTTCACCAAATACAAAAATCTTCGGTAGGAAAGCAATAAAAAACTAAAAATGTCAAACAGATGGATTTTATAAAGTATTGCATGCTAGTTTTGAACATTTCTAATCTTAACTAAATCTAATTACAATACATATATCATGAATGATAAGTTCTAATTTCAATATCAATGATAAACAATTACAGAATTTGCATAATCACACATCTCACCATACAGTAGACAATATGAGATAGAGATAATACTTTAGAGATGAATTAACTAATTTGTAGTTCAACTAATAATTAGTTTGCTTTGAAATAAATGATCAGGACGGAACTAGCACTCAAAAACACGTGTTTGTAAAATCAATGAAAAACTCGTATGTGCTAATGTTTCCTCGATACTTCCATTATAGCATTGGCTCAATGGGTTGAATCCACAGGGACGGGAGGCGATAGAAGCATTAACAGTCTCTATTCACGTCGTTTGTTAACAAGTCTTCTTTGTTTAAAGAATTACAAAAAGAAAATAAAAGAAAAAAATGGAAATCAAGCATGTGGTAGATGATGAGAGCGATGAACACGGTGATGTAGAAACAAAAGAGAAAAGTGGTTTGGAAAAAAAATAGAAAAGAAGATGAAATAAAGGTGAACTAAGAGGATGGTGAAAATATCGATAGAAAAATGAGAAAAAGATTTTGGAAATAATTTTTAAATAAGATAAAAGAAAACTCATGGTTACTAATTACTAATTACTCCACTAACCATGCTAACCTCTTAGTGATACTTGCCTCACATAGATCCTTGGCCATCAATAATCATTGGCTTCAAGAGACGATACAAAGCATGGCTCATAATATTGTTCTTCTACATTCAAACAACACATCCATTCCACTAACAAGTTGCAAGCTACTTATTAAATCATCAAAACCGGTTAGAGGTGAGTATGAAATAAAGAAGACATTGCAAGTTAGCAAGTCAGTGGGTTAGGTGTTAGAAATGTTAGAATGTTAGAATCCATCATCATGAGCCATCAATGGCTCTTGCAAGAGCAAGGTCTTGTGAGGCTATTAGATTCATGTGAATTATCAAGTAAATTATTAGATGGTTAGTGGTTAGTAGTTAGATTACCATGAGAAGAAGAAAAGTTAACCAAGCATCATGTAGAAGATGGAGAAGATTATATTGGAGAAGAAAGGAGCACCTTTACATAGATTGTCACCATCTATTACATCAATCCCTCTCAATCTCTCTCTGAATCTCTCAATCCTACTACAAAATCTAAAAAGAAAAGAAAATACAAAAGAAATGAAATGAAGAACACCTACCTACACTACCCTAAAACATAGAAACCCTAGCCTAAATCAAAAACTGCCTCGTTCTGGACCTCTACAGGGGTATTTATAGGCGAAGAATGATTCTAGAAGACGAGATGGGCCACGCGTTGAAAATCGATGCGTGGCCTCACCATATTGCCGCGGATCCGTGGCAAATGCTGCGGATCCATGGCAAATGCCGTGGTTTCGTGGCAAAACCAAGGAGTTAGCTCCCTGATTTTGGTGCGGGGATGCGTCACGCTTCTAGGATCTTCCTGGTATATCCCATTTCTGATAATTTCGCCCGAATATTCGTCTGACGTGAGCAAAGGTCTAGGTTCGACGTATCTTCTAGAAGATCACTTGCTTGGCCTCCAAGTAATGCAGATTTAATTACCCTAAAATGGATTTAATTAAGCTCTTATTACTTCTTTGTCCTTACACTCTTGATTTACCTGTAAAAGAGACCAAAACACGGTTTAGACTGACATTTTATTCATAAATTGGTGGGAAAATGCAATATAATAATGCAGAATTGTAGACTAATCACACTCCCACACTTATCTTTTGCTCGTCCCGAGCAAAACAAGAAAAGAAAAACTAGACTACATATGTTATTACACCACTTTCACAGGTGACGCGATGCACTGAGCGTGTGGACAAGCCGTTAAACCTCTAGGTTACCCTAGAGGAGGAGTGTTGTCTCCTGAGGGTTTTCAGCAGATTGTACCCACAAAATCCATAAAGAAAGAAGACAAATGTTAGTATTTTAAAAACACATTTTGAAAGAGAGACAAGTTTTCAAAATATTTTTGCAAAAATATAAGCGATCTAAGATCATACGTACACCAAAATTAATCTTCCTTAACTTAGTCTCTATGCAAGATCTTGTCTTCAATTAAGGTAAGAATTCAAAATTGGATTGAATATTTTATCTTTCATAAAACCTAGATAATATGCACTTTGTGACAGTGAAGATTTCTGGGATTTCAACTCTAACCATCAAGCCATTTATTTTTATTTTTTGTTTTCTTCTTTTTTCTTCCTTTAGTTTTCTTAGGCTTTCTAGTTCACCCATGTAGCGAGCCTATAAACCGATGACTCCCAAAAAGATGATTTTAGGGCACCAGATGAGAAAACATCTCTTGGGTTTAAGGACGCGAGTAAACAAGGCCACAAAACTAAGGGGGATTTATTTGTTTCTTTTGACCACTGTTAGGCGTGAATAATCATGCTTCTTGAGGCATAATTATCCAGCTTAATAAGTGATATATATATTTCTTTTATTTATTTTTACTTTATGACATTTTAAGTCTTTGTTTTCATCCCAAAAATTGTGTAAGTGTAAAGTACAAACTATCTAAGGCAAAAAATTCAAGATAAAATTATCTTCACATTCTTTTATACTTAACCTATAATTTTAAAAAAGATCCATTATTTCGACTAGGTTTAAGATGTCATAATTGAGGTTTCCTTAGTTTCTAAGATCATCTTAATTTTCTTAAAAATAGATCAAAACTTTGTCTCTTATTTCAAAAAGTTTTTAAAGAAAAAGAAAATTCCTATATAAAAGAGAAGATTTCTAAAAGTATTCTAAAAGAAGTGTAAAAGAAAGAAAATATAAAAACTCTATATTAGTAAACCCTCCCCCCACACTTATCTCATGCATTGTCCTCAATGCATCGTGATATATATATGCATGAAACAAATAGCAAGGGAAAGAAAAATCACCTCAAGGTGGTGGTTTTGGTGGTAGTCTGATTGGTCCACGAAATGTGGCCCAATCCAACTTGCGTGGAGTCCGGAGGAACCCACCAGAAGACCTCTATAATATAACCCAATAAAATGATGTATATATTTATGATTTTTATTAAGAATTTTACCCTATCTAATTTTCAAATTTTCAAAATAATTTCAGAGTCAAATTTATCCAGACCCTTGTCCCAGAATGGAATGATTGATTTGGACTCAAGAAGTACAGGAACTAATACCGACTCAGGAAAAAGACTTAAGTCAAGTAAGGGTTCGGGAGTCGAGATTGGTTCAGGAAGTGGGTCCAAATCAAGAAATTAAAACTCAAGTCCACATTCATTTTCCTATGATGGAATGTGACTTTCTAAGGTTGGTGATTTCAGTTCAAGAATGACAGGTATGAGAACCAAAATTGACTTTAAAATATTACTCAATTTGGGTAACAAAACTGGAGGTCAATTTTGATTCAGGAATTTGAACTGGATCACAAATTTGCGGATCAAAGTCACATTCCACATTGAGTTCAATTCTATAAAAATGAGAACTTGCCAATTTATCAATGAGACTTTCAAAAGTATGAATTGGTCAAGTTTAATATGATCATAAATGATTGGTGATTCAATTTCACAGTGGACTGACACTGGATCCAATACTGACTCGGGAAAAGGCCTGAATTCAGGTAAAAATACCTCAGTCAATATTGAATCAGGAAGTGAAATTGAATTACCAAGTTAAAGTTCAGGATCATATTCATGCTCAAGTTCAATTTCAGAAAAAAGATGACTTGAAAAATGTCAATAGGATTTTCAACATTTGAAGTTTGGTCAAGTGCAGATAGGTGTGCTAAAATTCAATCTTGGTTTTCAAAACAACATGACTCTTTGGCTCTAACAGAATTGTTAGTGGCATCAGGAATGGTCAAAGGATGAGAATGAAGACTTTTGACCATCAAATCTATGTCATGATTATGGGCTATTTGAGCTTGAGTCAAGATTCAAGCATCTTTTCATAGTCGATTGGTTCATCGTTTTGTTGTGATTGGGCTTGAAAAGATTTTTTCTGAAAATTATGGTGAAGTCGTGAGTCCATCAAATTTTTAGATTGTGGCTCGGACTCACGCAAGAGTTCCTTACTCGTTTCCACGGCAGATGGTTGTTCATTATGATAAGGTGGAACTGAGTAAGACTCTTGAAAATATTGTGAAATTAGAGAGGCTAACATTTTCTGACGTTATCACTAGGCCTCTTGTATATTGGCTTCTATACTCTTTTCTAGCTCGGATTTTTCTTCAATGGAAGGTCCAGAAAAAGGAGTATAGGAAGCGAAATCGGGGAATGAATATTGTGTAAATTGTGGATAAGGTGGACACGGTAGATAAGAAGGTTGAAAATTTAACTCGGGGGAGGTGAATCCCCATTGACTCTATGAAGAGTTGAAATTATTTTGGAAATTATAGTCATAAGATTATGGGTATAGGTTGTATTGATTCAGATAAGGCCAACCCAGTGTATTTGGTTAGTTCATATTGTAAAAAATCGGGTTGGAATTATCTGAAACAAATGGGTCGGTGTGAAATATGGATTCATATTAGGATTGAAAGAATTGTTATTGTTGAATTCCATTTCACAAACAATCACAAAAAATAAAAATCAAACAACAAACAAAAAGAAAGAAAATCAAAACAAGCCTATATTAAGGTTGACCTAGACCTATACGACTCCTAACTGGTCGATTATCCAGGGGAGGTTGTTGCTTGAATTCGACCACAAGTTAATCGGTCAGGTAGGGGCAAAATACGGTGGGAGGTATCCGCGCATAAACAACGGGCCTTAATTACGCCAAACCACGGTATCTTCGAGGCGTAACCTCTTAATCCTAACCTTAGATACCGATTTCACAAGAGTAAGATTTAAAATAAGTTCCACCCTCGGTGAATCTCTTAATGAGTCCGAGATGTCCCTAGGGGACAACGTCTATCAATTTTTATTAGGGCTTGGGTTGTGTGAGTGGGGAGGTGATTTTTGGGCTCAGGAAGGGTGATGAAATCCTACCTTATCTTGTATGGGTTTTGCCCTTAATTTCAATTCGTGCAGTGTGCAATATAGACAAGAGTATAAAACAAAGCGTGTAAATCACCCACGTGTTTGTCCTATGCTATATGCAATGCCATATGTAAACCTTAATCCAGATCACAACAATAGAATAAAATACAATATATTGGAATTGAATTGACACGTGCCTAAATGCAAATGTCTAAACCATTTTAAAAGCATCCAAATACTATATTTTAGTTCTTTGCTTTATTGCAGAGTAATTGTACAGATCCACTAGCTATTACAATGAACACATCCCAGCACAACAAGATATACAATTATCATAACATGGCCGCGTTTTCGCGGCAAAAGTCGCGGTTGCGCGGCGTTTCTTTAGAAGCTGGGTCCCTGCTTTTTAGAGCAGAAAGATGCAAAGCTAGTGTTTATTCTGTAATGTTAAAATCCTGTAAAAAAATGTCCTGCACACCAAAATAGAGAAGAAAAATGTTAACAAAAACGTGAAGTCAAAACCATTCCTGTCCCCAGCAATGGCGCCAAAAATTGTGATCGGGGCGGAACTAGCACTCAAAACGCGTGTTTTGTAAAATCAATGAAAAGCTCGTATGTGCTAATATTCCCTCGATACTTCCTTTATAATATTGGCTCAACGAATCGATCCACAGGGACCGGAAGCGATAGAAGCATTAACAGACTCTATTTACGTCGTTTGTTATAGTCTTCTTTGTTTAAAGAATTACAAAAAGGAAATAAAAGAAAAGAAAAGGAAATCAAGCATATGGTAGATGAGGAGAGCGATGAACACGATGATGTAGAAACAAAAGAGAAAAGTGATTTGGAAAACAAAATAGAAAAGAAGATGAAACAAAGGTGAACTAAGAGGATGGTGAAAACATCGATAGAAAAATGAGAAAAGGATTTTTGAAATAATTTTTAAAACAAGATAAAAGAAAACTCATGGCTACTAACTATTAATTGCTCTACTAACTATACTAACCTCTTAGTGATAATTGCCTCACATGGATCCTTAGCCATCACTAATCATTGGCTTCAAGAGACGATACAAAGCATGGCTCATAAGATTGTTCTTCTACATTCAAACAACACATCCATACCTCTAACAAGTTGCAAGCTACTTATTAAATCATCAAAACTAGTTAGAGGTGAGCAGGAAATAAAGAAGACATTACAAGTTAGCAAGTTAGTGGGTTAGGTGTTAAAAATGTTAGAATGTTAGAATCCATCATCATGAGCCATCAATAGCTCTTGCAAGAGCAAGGCCTTGTGAGGCTATTAGATTCATGTGGATTATCAAATAAGTGGTTAGATGGTTAGCGGTTAGTAGTTAGACTGCCATGAGAAGAAGAAAAGTTAGCCAAGCATCATGTAGAAGATCGAGAAGATTACATTAGAGAAGAAAGGAGGCACCTTTACTTAGATTGTCACCATCTATTACATTAATCCCTCTCTATCTCTCTCTGAATCTGTCAGTCTTATTACAAGATCTAAAAAGAAAGGAAAATACAAAAGAAATGAAATGAAGAACACCTACCTACACTACTCTATGACATAAAAACCCTAGCCTAAAATCAAAACTGCCTCGTTCTGAACCTCTACAGGGGTATTTATAGGCGAAGAATGATTCTAGAACATGAGATGGGGAAAGAAATGAAATGAAGAACACCTACCAACACTACCCTAAAACATAGAAACCCTAACCTAAAATAAAAAACTGCCTCATTCTGGACCTCTACAGGGGTATTTATAGGCAAAGAATGATTCTAGAAGTCGAGACGGGGCTACGCGTCGAAAATCGACGCGTGGCTCCACAATATTGCCGCAGATCTGCGGCAATTGCCGCGGATCCGCGACATAACCAAGGAGTTAGCTCCCTAGTTTTGGTGCGGGGATGCGTCACGCTTCTAGGATCTTCCTGGTATATCTCATTTCTGGTAATTTCGCCCGAATATTCGTCTGACGTGAGCAAAAGTCTAGGTTCGACATATCTTCTAGAAGATCCCTTACTTGGCCTCAAAGTAATACAGATTTAATTACCCTAAAATGGGTTTAATTAAGCTCTTATTACTTCTTTGCCCTCACACTCTTGATTTACCTGCAAGAGAGACCAAAACACGGTTTAGACCGATATTTTATTCATAAATTGGTGGGAAAATGCAATATAATAATGTAGAATTGTAGACTAATCAATAAACTCACAAATAAAGAAAACGTCATCGTACTTGTCATTAAACTCTGCAGATGAACTTGGACTGGACATCGCTGCTGCTATGTTGTCGCGATGCTGTTAAAGCTTTTGCTGCTGTTGTGTGTTACGTTGTTGTGTCTGCTGTTCTGATGCTGTGTATTGCTGCAGTTCTGCTAATACTACTGCTGTTCTGTTGCTGGCACTGCTAATATTTTGCCGCTAGTGCTACTGTTCAGTTACTGGTGTTTCTGCAGTTGTTGCTGCTGCTGCTTTCTTCTTCTACAGCTGCTGCTTCTTCTGTGGCTGCTTTTGCTGCTGCTACGGCTACTGCTTCGCTGTTGCTGCTGTAGTGGAGAGAGTTGTAAGAGATAAAGAAGAGACTAAGGAGAGGAAAACAGAGATGAGAGTTAACAAGCAAAGGATTTTTCATATTTCATTCATCATTTCATAAGAGAAAGGAGGAAGAGAGGATACATGAAGAGAAGCATTGTTTTCATTAAACATTCATCTCAAACAAGATACATGTAATGGCCTATGGGCCTGTTTGGTTAACGGTGGAAGTGAGGAAGTGGTAATAGGTCCCTTTGAAACTTGAGAATTAATTAGTAAGGTTTCTGGTATTTGGATGTTGTTAGGACGTGTGGTTTGGAAAATGTTATGTATTTTTTGTGTTTGAATGGTAATGTGAAAGTGAAAGTGGAAAAGTTGACAAAAAAGTTAACCACAAAATAATATTAAAATAAAATTAATTAAGAAAAATAAAAAATAGACTGTAATTAGAATGCAAGTGAGATTTACATGATCAAAAAACTAACTGTTTTGTACTACAACTTATTACAAATAAGATTTACATGACCACAAAATTAACTGTAGCACTCTCGAAGTGAGGAAATGATTGTGTAAAAGAGAAAGAGAAAAGAAAAATAGGTTTTCTTATTTTCCTTTTTCAGTGTTTGGATAGATCGGGAAGTGAGCAGTTATACTTCCCCACCTCCTTACTTCAGCCCACTTCCTTGCAACGAAACATGCCCTATATAGCCATACATCCACAACTTTCCACTACAATTAATAACTACCTATTACCACACTCATAACGACAGACAACTACTACACAAGATGGCCTATAAGTACCACCACTGCTGCAGATACCTAAAACAAATACACCAAATCACAAATGCAAATACTACATACATAAAACAAATACATCAAATCATTAATACAAATATTACATACATAAATCAGCTCTGATGTTCTCATGAATTCTCCCCAGATGGGATAGAGCTCGACATTGTCGAGTCAACTGCAAAGCTGCACTTTTACTGCTGTAAGTTTATTTCTTATATCTCAGATTACTAGTCAAATTGCTCCATATATTCATTATCCAAACTATTATCAATTTTCTCTACTGTATAGGATGAATATATGAGAGTAGAGAAATGAAGGACTCTCAAAAATTGGCTCAGGGTAAGGCTCATCAACTAGTAGGTTGTTTATGTAAAATCAAGACCTTATAAATCACTTAGTCTTCAATATTGAAAATAGAACTGATGCCAGATCTATAACATAGTATTGTAATTTAAATTCTTCTAAGATTTTGAAAAGTCCAGCACTACAGACATGCAAATCTTTAACAGTTTCTTGAGAAAATTAATTCGGATGATCCGAACCATCACAAAATTGTCAACACTAAAAGGTTTAAATTTCTTTCCCGTTGTCAGACCATAACTTATAGTTAGCGTTGTTTATTCAAATATATCACTAATTTTCTATGTGCAGAACTTGCATGTGTGTGGTAATACGATGCAGACTCAGATGTTTATGCTTAAAATGTAGACTCAGAAACTCTATAATGAAGTGCAGTAGAAAGCTTAACATAGTGTCTATCATTACTAAAGGAGTCTTCCAAAAGATAGTTAATGAACTTTAACTCCCTATTGGATATTAAAAGTTTTAGGCACTTGGATCATCAGATCAACAATACACATGACCTCGATCAAAAGAGATTATCAGAGGTATGACTCTAAAGGTATAAGATAGTTTACCTATTTTGGTAGTGCAGATGAAAGTCATAAAAACAAGTAAAGACACAGGAGATGCACCATTAAATTTAACAGTGATGGAAGAGAAGTTGATAATCTGTAAGGTATTATATTCTCCCATAACTGCATCCTCAAAACTTTTGGATATAGATCGATCATAAATGACAACATCCTTAGTCTGACCTACACCTTTTGTCATTATATAACTCCAAAACTTGTCCTCATAAAAATAAATATTTAGTGGGACAAAGTATTGTTACTTGATCTCTAGTGACAACTCATCAACTTGCCCTTTGAGTCAATATACATGGTAGGGTCTATCTTATAGTGTGGCAAGTCAGGAAGACCAAATTCTAGGACTAAATCAATGACGTGTTAGATATCACACATCGGTTGTAGTCTGTCTGGGAGGTTTTCATGAAGAACTTTAGCAATCCTCGTAATCACATGGATGAGTTTTAGAGAAATTAGAGTACTGTCTTTAGGTGTGATATTAGTAGTCACAGAGGTGACTTCAACAAACTGTTAGGAATATAACATGAATACGTCGTGAAGGTTGATTAATATCAGATTTGGCAGTTTTCTTTTCTAAATCTGTTTTGAGTCCGAGTTGGATTCAAATTTCTTTATTCTGATTGAAGCTGTTTTGAGTCCAAGTTAAATTCAAGTTTTCTTTATTCTGATTGAAGGAGTTTGTTTATGACTAGGAGAGTTTTATAGTCTATAAATAACCCTTTAGGGGTGGCCTTCAATGTATTCTAAAAAATTCAATGAATTTACAATTCCTAAGGGTGTAATTTATCTAGGTGAGAGATTTGTGATAGAAGCTTAGTCACAAAGGTTCCCTATTTTTGGCGACCATAAAGGGCTTGTAATCTTCTCAGTGTGAGGCATAAGTAATTCTTATTATACACTCCCAAAATTTTAATAAAGTTTCTCCCGCTTCTCCCGTAGACGTACACACATCTGTTTGATTGGTGAACTATGTTATATTGTTTGTTGGCTTTCTATCTACTTTGGAATATCTTCTTCTTCTCTTCTTAACGTTGTCTTAATAGATCCTATGGTTATTTTTTTGCTGCGCTACCCAGTCGATCCAGTCGTGGGGCGTCCTCCCCTGAAAGTACAACAATTGGTATAAGAGCAAGGTCAACTTAAAGATGTCTATGAATTTTGATATTTAGAAGTTCAATGGTATCATCAATTTCAGCAGGTGACAGATTAGGATGATCGCTATCCTTTCCCAGAGCGGGTTAAAGAAAGCACTACACAGGAGGGGAAAAGCCTCAAGACATGAAGGAAGAAACTTGGCAGGAGTTGGATGAGAAAGCCTTTACGGCTATTCAGCTTTGCTTGGTGGACGAAGTATTGGATGAGTTTTCTGCGGAGAAAACAGCATCCTCGTTGTGAGAGTGACTTCAAGACCACTATCTGAAGAAGTAATTGGCGAATCGGTTGATTCTGAAGCAATGTCTATTTCTTCTCTGCATGTATGCCTATCACATCTTACATTGCAGAATTTTCCTCTATTATCAATGATTTAAATAAGATAGAGGTTAAAATAGAAGATGAGAATCAAACACTTCTATTATTGTATTATTTACCTTCTTCAAATAAGAGTTTTAGGAAAGCTATCATCTATGAAGGCAAGTCAAAAGTTAAGGTCAATAAGGTCAAGGAGCATCTGGTTAATAAGGACAAAATTGACACCCAGTTGACAGGTGAGTCTCATAATGATGATTCATGAAAGTTCATTATTCAAGAGAGAAGAGTAATAATAGAAGTTCCACGGGTAACTCAAAACACAAGAATTTGATGTGCAACTATTATCATAAGAAGGGGCATATTAGATCTGAGTGTTTGGTTTCGAAAGATGAATAATTAGATGCTAATATTACTGAACTGGTTGCAGAAGATGAAAAACAGTGTGACGTTCTATCTGTTATAGACAGACCAGTTGGTAACAAAGATAGATGGGTCATAGATTCTGGATGTTCATAGCATATCAGTTTCAATAGGAAGATGTTCTCTTCATACACTTTGGTTCAAAAAGGAGAAGTCTTCATGGAGAATTCTATTACAAGCAAGGTGATTAGCGAAGGAATAATCCAGTTTTGGTCTCATGATGAATGCATCACTACTCTTCAAAGCGTTTGTCATGTTCCTGAATCAAGGTACAATATCATCTCTCTTGGAGCCCTACAAGGGGAAGGATTCTATTTTAGTTTGAAAGATGATCTTATGAAAGTTTTCAAAGAGGCCAATGAGAGGTTTCATGCCGAACATGTCGACAATGTATATATATTTCAAAATTCAGAAGTTACAGTTGGTGGAATGCAGTTATCCTTGGCTTTGAAAGCGGCGATTGTAGAACAATCAGATACTATAATGAATTCAAGCTCGAATGTTCAGTTGTACCCCGAAGGGAGATTTAGACTTAGGCACGTAATAAAATAGTCCAGATCGTTACTCCTATGGTAGAGAAATTCTCATAGATCTTGTGTAGATCAAGTAGATCATTGGGTAATAAAGTTTAAGTTGGGCCTGAACTTATTCGACCTGATCAAGTTGTGAACCTAATGAACAGATTATGGAGAAGAGGAAGTGAGATGGAGATGAAGTCAAGTTTATTGAATTGGGCGTGGATGCAAGCACATGGAACATGGTGGCTATTCTCAGATATGAATGTATTCAAGTCAAAGGGGAGATTGTTAGGAATATGACATGAATACATCGTGAGGTTGATTAATGTCGTAATTCGGCAGTTTCTTTTCTGAATCTATTTTGAGTCTGTTAGATTCAAGTTTCCTTTATTCTGATTTAAGGTGTTTTCAGTCCGAGTTGTATTCAACTTTTCTTTATTTTAATTAAGGAGTTTGTTTAGGACTAGGAGAGTTTTATGGTCTATAAATAACCCTAAGGGGTGGCCTTCAATGTATTCAAGAGAATCCAATGAATTTAATTCCTAAGGGTGTAATTCATCTAGATGAGAGATTTCGTGATAGAAACTTACCACAAGGGTTCGCAATTTTTGGAGACCATAAGGGCTTGTAATCTTCTCGGTATAAGGTGTAAATAATTCTTATGTACTCTCTCAAGTTTTATAAAGTTTCTTCCGCTTCTCCCGTGGACGTACACATATATGTTTGATTGGTGGAATCGTGTTATATTGTTTGTTGGCTCTATCTACTTTGCATATCTTCTTCTTCTCTTCTTCACGTTACTTAGTAGATCCTGTGATTTGTTTCCGCTATGTCTCCCCAGTCAATCCCATCGTGGGGGCATCCTCTCTTGAAATTACAACACAAACTCTGTTATCACTGGGGTGGCCTCAGGAGAATTGGAGTACTGGACTCCTCAATGTCACCACCCTAGATTTTTTTTGTCAGAAACATAGTCTTCAGGTTCTTCCCCTCGTAATGAATTCCTCAGAGTCAGACTCTGACTCTGTTATAGATAGTTATCAATGGCAACTATGAATGGGCTTGGTGTTAGTAGTAGAGGAGGAAAGTGGTTAACGACTAGTACAGACAATGAACCTAATAGTTAGCAGTAAATGAGAAAGGGACTCTGAATTTGTAACGATGGCTTCTTTAACTTAAGTTACTTTGACTGGACTTGGACAGTGACCGCAACACGCCCAAAACCTGACGCTTGTACCCCTTAGTTTAGGATGATAAGAGGTGGACTTGAATGCTTGATCCAAGCTAGTTTGCAACTCAAAATTTCATCTATATTTTAGAGAATTTTGGACTTGGTCTCCATAGTGATGATTCTACATGCAATGACTGAAGAGGTCAACACACTAACTCATGCATTCACAATATACATTTACAAGAAATAAGGTGAAGAGATATGGTGGTCATCCATTAACTTATGCATTTACAGCAGTCCTCCTTTGGATGTCCACTATCCATGATATGCTTTGTTAAAAACCTCGCCAGCAAAACCCAGTGGGATAAAACGTGGACTAAGATAAAATCAATAGATATTCATACTCATCTGGTGAGCGTGTGGCATTACCTCGTTAAAACCTTGCCAAGGAAAATCCACTGGGATAAAACTTGAATGAAGGAATAGAGTACAGTGTGTAGACTTACTGATGCAACGCTCTCCCTACTGAGATAAACTCCATTTTCAGCATGTAACATCTCTGAGACGGTGTATTTCAATTTGTGTACCAGCTTTTGAATGTCGATGTCGGCAATACTTTTATGAATAAATATGTCAGATTGTCACTTGACTGTATTTGCTGAATATCGACATTGTCTCTTTTGGAGTTCATGTGTATAGAAAAACTTCGGTGATATGTATTTGATCATATCTCCTTAAATGTATCCCCTTGTAATTTGTACAATACAAGCATAAAAAAATTAATTTTCTATTTCCTTATAAATATACATGGACAGATGAAATTATTCACATACCGCTCTTTTAATAAATATACATTAAAGACAATTACAGATGAGATTATTCACATACCGCTCTTTTAATAAATATACACTAAGACAATTGTACCACATGAACCATAATTGTTTTAATCCATACAAGGATCGTTGCGGCTCAATTTAATAAAAATACACTAAGAAAATTGTACCACATGCGCCTTGATTGTTTTAATCCATACAAGGATCATTGCGGCTTAATTGAGTATAGATTACGGGATTTTGAACTATGTACTTCAGGAACCTTAAATCCTTCAAGAATTTTCATATATATGTCATTATCTAATGACCTATATAAATATATTGTAACTACATCCATAAGACGCATGCTTATTCCTTCTAAGACTATCAAAGTGATCAAAAAGTAAAGAGTAGAAACATCCATTATATGAGAGTTTGTTTCTTCATAATCAATTTTATGTCTCTGCAAGAAACCATGTACTACAAATCGAGCTTTGTGATCGGTCATCTATATTTCAATATCATATTTTCATATTTATTGTCTAATAAATCATATATTTAGTCTTATTTTTGTTTAATAAAATGCAGGCCCATTACAAAGGGAGAAGAAGAGAAAACGAGCCCAAAGTTCACCCAAATTCTGATTTAGTTCAGAATTAATTTCAAATCAAGAATTGGGGCAAATCAGGGCAAATCAAAGAAGATAAAATCAGTTAAACAAGTGGTTAAAATAGATCTTTACAAATCAATTAGTTAAAACCAAAGATCAAAGGAGATTTCGACAAATCCATGACCAAAATCTGAAAATCCAACAAAAGATAAAAGGAGATCGAGAAATCAGGGATCAATAACCCCCGGGTGTGGCCACCTGGCCACACTCAGGCCACGAAATGCAGCCAAAGCCATTTTTTCACGGCCAGTTGGTTAGATACGGGGAGCATTTTGCTCCCCTATCTTCTCACACTCTCCCCTTTTGGTTTTTACCTATAAATACTGGGATTTCTCAGTATACAGAAGACGATAAGAGAGTAGAATATATTCTTGTATATCTAGGTTTTTCTCTCTTTTAATGTAAATTTATTTTCTTTATGTAACTGGGAGGAGAGAAGAATGTTGGCCAAAGGCCTTCCACCCTAGTTTTGATGATGATTAACTCATGTAGTTATGTGTACTAATAATCTTGTGATTTTAAGTTTCAGATCATTAATCAAGTTATTAGTTGGTGATTAGCTTCAACAAGATGATTTGGAAGCTTTCACAAGTTGATTCAAGAGCCTGAGCGTCAAAGATCATATATAGCACTTGCTCGGTGGATCAAGGAGTTTTGGATCGAGTCGGCTTGGAGATTGCGCTCTACAAGAAGACTTTGGTACCATAGTTAGTTTTGTGTTTAGATCCAAATTGTAAAGATTAGATAATATATATATGCTCAAGTTCACAACACACACGTTCATGTTTTGAATATTGGTTTTCGATTTTCGGTTTTAGGTTTAACCGATCTGGTTTTCATGAATAGATAGATCAAAACAAGTTTACATGGTTTAATGTATATATGATTTGTTCTATATACATGCATGTTTTAATTTCCTAGACAAACTTAGTTTTGACTTTCATATTCATGTGTTTTTATGTTTTGGTATGTTTGTCAAAACATATTTGGAATTAATGACAAAAACTATGATATATATATATGTTACATGTATATTGGATTTCTATCCATATGCATCATGCTTCAAAGTGTTTAATTATCATGTTTTTGTATTTGGAAGAGTTTTGGACAAACGTATTTTCTATTCAAAATCCAAGTTTAGAAATACAGTTTTTGGTTTTTGTAAAAATGATAAGACACAAAAATAGTTCATATTGATTGATATTTGAGCTAAACTTTTTACCACATATTTATATATCAATGCAAAATGATAAAACTATTTTTGTAATTTTTAGAAAAGATAAAAGAATTTTTAAACATGTTTCTAGCCCAGTTTTCTGTTCCAGGCTTCACCAGTCGACTAGTCTTCTGACCAAGTCGACTTGGCTGAAGTCGGTCAACCGGTCGGTCGACCGACGTGCACAGATTTGTGCACGTTTGGCAGACTTTGGACGGTCGACCGTCCGGGTCGACCGGGTCAGAGAGCAGAGCTCTCTGTTTGTTTGGGTCGACCGAGGCGGTCGACCGGTGGCTGCCAACGGGCAAAATTTGATCGTTGGACGGTCGACCGGCCGGTCGACCGGCAGGGTTATTTTGGCAAAATCTGCTGCCAACGGCTAGTTTCCAGGTTTGCCTATAAATACCCCATTTGTGAGAGTTTTTCTCTAAGATTTTTTGTGGCGAATATTTCCTTACTCTCTGGTGTTTTTACAGCAATCAAAAGAGGTTTTTGGATTCAAATTGAACAATCTTTTTGGTGTTTTTATTAGGGTTTGAAAAATCAAAGAAAAGGGATTTTGGAAAAAGCTTTTGTTTGAACTTCACTATCTTCATTTCTATTTTTTTCCAAAGATTTTCTTTGAGTTGCTGGTTTCAAATCCTTGATTTTCTCCACACTTGAGCAAAAATCTACTTTCTTTTCTATAGGATCTTTGTGTGTGAGAAAGAGATTGTTTGTGGTTGTTGTTTAGACCACCAAGTTAAGAACTCAATCTTTGTTTGGCTTTATGCCTTGGGTTGTATCCCTCAAGTTGTGAGGTGATCCTTGTGTTTGCTTTGTGCTAATCCTCGGGTTGTGAGGTGATTGTTTAGTTGGATTAGAGCTTGCTCAAGAAGAGGTTGTGGTTGTAAAGAGGAGTTGGGTCCTCCTTGTGAGAGTCCTAGGTGGAGTAGCTAGTGGATTGAAAATCCTTCGTGTGTCGAAGGCGGGGATGTAGAGCTGGGTCTCGAACCTCGAACACATCTTGTTGTTTGCGCTTGATCCATTGACTCTCTCTCTATCTCTCTCTTTACTTTGTGCCTTGCAAATATTCATATTGTGCATTCATTATTGCTTGGCTTGGTTGTGTGTGCATCATTTGTTGATTGCACTTGAGTGTATTGCATTTAGTTTTTAATTCCGCATTGAGTTGACTAGATTAGCATAATCACCTATTCACCCCCCTCTAGGTGATCTTTCAATTGGTGTCAGAGCTAGCGCTCCTGATATTTAGGTTTAACCACCTAGGAGTGAGATCTTGGTTTGCTAATCTTCATTTGCATCTTCATTTGCACTCATTTAGTTTGCACTCATGGATAGCCCTCCTATGTTTGACCACATTAGACTTGATGTTTGGAAGGCCAATATGAGTAGTCATTTGAAAAGACTAGGACATCTAGTTTATCAAGCCTCCACTATGGAATCATTCCCTAATAGTAGCAAGCATAAAAAGGCTAATGCATTAGCACTTAGAGCACTTAGAGCATCTCTTAGTGAACATCTTTTACCGGTGTTTAATCATTATGACTCGGCTTTTGCAGTTTGGAGCTTATTGACGTCTCCCGAGCTTCCAAGGATTATCAACAAGATGAGGAGATCTAAGAGAGAAAAGTCCGAAGAGCATTGCTTCATGGTCTAAGGGAAAAACTCCCTTGAGGTACAATCGGACACTCAATTAGATGATAGCTCTAGTTCCTATTGCCATGGTTGTTTTGAAGTTCAAACATTGAATTTGGAACTTGCTCAAAAGCTTGAAAATTTATTGGAAAAACACAATCTTTTGAAAGAAGACAACCTTATTTGAAAAATGAATTAAAGGATTTGTGTTCTAATTTTAAATTGTTTTGCAAGAAAAGGAAGAGATCACTAGTGAACGTGACTCACTAAGATCTCAACTAGACCTTACCCTTGATGAGATTGAGATTTTGAAAAACAAAAATGATTGCAATGATGTTGTGAAAAACAATGAGGTTTTATCTTCTAAATTGGATTTTGTTTTAAAAGATAACCTTGTTTTGAAAAAAAAATTGACTCTATTACAAAAGAATTGGATTTGGTTTTGAAGAAAAATGAATCTTTGAAATTGATATTGATTCTCATGTGTGCCATGTTAGTATAGCTTCTTCTTCTTATAGCACACCTATTGCATGCTCCACTTTATCTTCCTCCATTGAAAATGATATAAATATTTGAAGAAAAGTGTTAAATGTTTGGGCTCCACTTTGAGCCATGATGCACATTGAATCATTCACGTTTGGAAACCTTGGTTCGCAAGAAACAAGGTCCATCTTTGCATGCACACTCTACACGGCATACACATGCTTTTCACGGACACAACCATAACATGTATGCTCATGTGTACACATGTACACATTGTGGTCGAAAAGGCCACCTTGCTAGATTTTGTTATGACCGTATTTTTCATGAAAATTTAGCAACTAATCTTGTTTGGGTTAGAAAAGACACTAACCCCCGTGGACCCAAAAGAAAATGGGTACCAAAGACCACCTCTATGCTTTTTGATGTAGGTGGGAGCTCTCGCATCACGTGAGAGTATTGGTGCCTTGAGGTGGATGCGTTCTAAGCTTAAAAGAGAACCATTTGGATGCTTCACTCTCAAGGGGATTTGGTGGGAGGACCACCGTGGTTTGGAGAACTAGAGATGCACCTTCATGAGTTTTGGTATCATTCTCTAACTCCCATTTTTATTTGCATGTTTTTCATGTTCATCTATTTATAGCATGTCATGGTTTATTGTTCATTATGCCTATGCCATGCTTATTAGAATAGTGCTATACATGTTTAGTTACTTGAGCACCCATGTTTTATATGGATCTATATTTAGTGTTCTCACTTGTTTAAACTAACATGTATGCCCTAGATCTAATGCACATGCATATGCATTATGACCATTTGGATGTTTATGATTTTTGTTCTTGTTGAATCATGTTTCATTGTTTCATGATTAGTATGATATTTGCCATGTTTATTAGACTTATGCTTTACATAATTAGTTGTTGAGACACCCATGTTTAGTATGAACCCATATTTTGTGTTCTCCTTATGTTTTAGCTATCATGTTAATCATAGATCTAATGCACATGTCTTTGTCATGCTAATCATATGGTTGACTATGATTTTTTGTTTTAATGATTCATGTTTTGATAAATAACTTGTGTTGTAATAGCTTAACAATGGTGATGTGTTGTATGATTTCTAATTTTGCCACATGTTTTGATGTTTATAGGCTATTATGTATTTCTTAATTCTAATAGCATGTGGATGTTCTTCATGATCATTTTATGTCTTTCATGTTGATTTATATCCCGTTTTGTGCTTAATGATTTGATTACTTGTTTAGATGTTAGTTTTCATTAGACTAGAATTTATACTTGCACATGTAGTGGGACACAAATAAATCTTTATATATGTTTGTACTTGGATGCTTATTTGTACCCATTAAATGTGCTAGTATAGCCTAGTTTTGATGATTCATGCATTTTAAACTTGTATTCCTATTTTTTGGATTTGTTTTATGTGTATGAGTTTTCATTTCATGTATATGTTTATTTTGCCAAACCTTAAGATATACATGTATACCCTTTGAGTCATTTGCCTTTCATGCAAATCTATATATATGGACTCAATTGTGTTTAGGGATATGTATGTATACTTATTGTGTTGACAATTCATACATATACCTTGAAATGAAATTAGTTTTGGTGAAAATTTAGTTTTTCTTGATTTCGTGTTTATTTGTTTAACTTCATGTATATGTCTATCTTATCCAAACTATTGATTATACATGTACATCCTTGAGCCACGTGCCTTCATGCATATACTTTTGTGAACTCATTATGTTTAGTATATGTATGTATACTTTAGTTTGTATATGACATACATATGCCTTGAAGTTTAAATAGTTTGGATGAATTTCATGTTTGCTAGGTGATTTCACATTTATAATGAATTTCATGTTTTTTAAGATGATTTCAATTGGTGATTTCACATCTTAGATGAATTTCATGTTTTCAAGGAATTTCATATGAGCTTAATTGAATACTTTCATGTTGATATGTGTCACATTATACTTGTACATTCACCTTATTAGTTTACTCATGATTTGTTTTCATGAGAATTTGATATGAGCTTTACAGATTTTGAGTGTTTAGTGATCATGTGATTTACATGTGTTTCATGAAAAACAATTTTGTTTTATTCCTTACTTGAAGGATTTCGTACTAGTTTTAAAAGTTTTTCCTATAACTAGTTCGTATTCTTCACTATGGTAGAGATTTTCAAACATTCTACATTTTCAATTCTATTTTTGAAAACCCCTACCTTCTATGGGAGGATGGATGGGCGATCATGTTCATGTATGCCTTATAATGAAAATCATTTAAAAACTTGAATCATGATTGGGAGGCTAGATAATATGAGATATACATTTGATATTATTGTTATTTCAATTGGTATCATTGAATTCTTTCAATTGGTATCAATCTTGACATTTCTTGTATACTCATATATATTTTGTATGTATGTATGCTTTCAATTCCAAGAATATCAATTTCTATTAGTATTTATCTTTCATACATATATATGTTTTATTTGTGCTTATTATATCTCTATATCCTTAAGCACAAAATCTTGTTTATGCTAGTGCTTGAGCTTTAACTTTGTTTCAATTGATTACTTTTAAATTGATATCAAGCCTAAGCATTATTTTAGTTGGTATTTCATAAAGGGGGAGAAATTTGATTTTGTCTTTCAATTGGTGATCTTTCAATTGGTGATTTTTCAATTGGTATTTGATTCCCACTCCCTTACTTTATGATTGAAAATTTCAAATTGGTATCATATGTTCAAAATGAAAAATATTTACTATTGGTATCAAAATTTTTGTGTTTAGACATTCAAAATTTATTATGTTTAATTTCAATTGGTATCAAGATGTTTCATGTGTTTTTGCTTAAAATTGGTATCAATTTTTTTTTTGTTTGTTTCCTTTCAATTGGTATCAAGATGCTATTCTTTGACATATTTTCAATTGATATCCTAATTGGTCTTGTTTTTGTTTTAGACAAAAAGGGAAAATATTATTTTTATTGGTTCGTTGTTTCGAACAAAAAGGGGAGAAAAATTTATTGATTTGGTTTTGCTTTTACCCCTTATTGTAGATTGATTATTTGTATTAAAAAGAGAGAATATTTTGTTTTGTTTTGGTTTGTACCCCTTTGTTGATGATTGACAAAAGGGGAGAAGAATTTGGGTTTATTTATGCATGTTTTTGTTTTGCATATATTAAGTTTAATTTAGTTTAATTTTAATTGGTATCTAAAGCATGTTTTGTAATTGGATGTTTTGTAATTGATATCTAGAGTGTAATTGGTATCTAGAGCATGTTTTGTTTTAAATATTTCATTGGAATTGGTGTTTTGTTTTAAACATTTCATTGGAATTGGTATCTAAAGCATGTTTGTTTTTGAACATTTCATTGGTATCTAGAACCCTTTATTGTTTATGCATAGATATGCATGTTTCATGATTCATGTTTAAGAGCCTTCATTGCACATTCATTATGTTTATTTGGTTATGCATGAGTTAAGGGGGAGCTTCTTTGAAGCTTAACTTTAATCCATGCATATATAACTCCATGAGTTTTGTCATCATCAAAAAGGGGGAGATTGTTGGCCCAAAGGCCTTCCACCCTAGTTTTGATGATGATTAACTCATGTAGTTATGTGTACTAATAATCTTGTGATTTTAAGTTTCAGATCATTAATCAAGTTATTAGTTGGTGATTAGCTTCAACAAGATAATTTGGAAGCTTTCACAAGTTGATTCAAGAGCCCGAGCGTCAAAGATCATATATAGCACTTGCTCGGTGGATCAAGGAGTTTTGGATCGAGTCGGCTTGGAGATTGCGCTCTACAAGAAGACTTCGGTACCATAGTTAGTTTTGTGTTTAAATCCAAATTGTAAAGATTAGAATAGTATGATATGCTCAAGTTCCAACACACACGTTTCATGTTTTGAATATTGGTTTTTCGGTTTTTCGGTTTTAGGTTTAACCGATCTTGGTTTTCATGAATAGATAGATCAAAACAAGTTTACATGGTTTAATGTATATATGATTTGTTCTATATACATGCATGTTTTAATTTCCTAGACAAACTTAGTTTTGACTTTCATATTCATGTGTTTTATGTTTTGGTATGTTTGTCAAAACATATTTTGGAATTAATGACAAAAACTATGATATATATATATATGTTACATGTATATTGGATTTCTATCCATATGCATCATGCTTCAAAGTGTTTAATTATCATGTTTTTGTATTGGAAGAGTTTTGGACAAAACGTATTTTCTATTCAAAATCCAAGTTTTAGAAAATACAGTTTTTGGTTTTTGGTAAAAATGATAAGACACAAAATAGTTCATATTGATTGATATTTGAGCTAAACTTTTTACCACATATTTATATATCAATGCAAAATGATAAAACTATTTTTGGTGATTTTTAGAAAAGATAAAAGAATTTTTAAACATGTTTCTAGCCCAGTTTTCTATTCCAGGCTTCACCAGTCGACTAGTCTTCTGACCAAGTCGACTTGGCTGAAGTCGGTCGACCGGGTCGGTCGACCGACGTGCACAGATTTGTGCACGTTTGGCAGACTTTGGACGGTCGATCGTCCGGGTCGACCGGGTCAGAGAGCAGAGCTCTCTGTTTGTTTGGGTCGACCGAGGCGGTCGACCGGTGGCTGCCAACGGGCAAAATTTGACCGTTGGACGGTCGACCGCAGGGTTATTTTGGCAAAATCTGCTGCCAACGGCTAGTTTCCAGGTTTGCCTATAATACCCCATTTGTGAGAGTTTTTCTCTAAGATTTTTTGTGCGAATATTTCCTTACTCTCTGGTGTTTTCACAGTAATCAAAGAGGTTTTTGGATTCAAATTGAACATCTTTTTGGTGTTTTTATTAGGGTTTGAAAAATCAAAGAAAAGGGATTTTGGGAAAGCTTTTGTTTGAACTTCACATCTTCATTTCTATTTTTTCACAAAGATTTTCTTTGAGTTGCTGGTTTCAAATCCCTTAGTTTTCTCCACACTTGAGCAAAAATCTACTATCTTTTCTATAGGATCTTTGTGTGTGAGAAAGAGATTGTTTGTGGATGTTGTTTAGACCACCAAGTTAAAAACCCAATCTTTGTTTGGCTTTGTGCCTTGGGTTGTATCCCTCAAGTTGTGAGGTGATCCTTGTGTTTGCTTTGTGCTAATCCCTCGGGTTGTGAGGTGATTGTTTAGTTGGATTGGAGCTTACCTCAAGAAGGAGGTTGTGGTTGTAAAGAGAGGAGTTGGGTCCTCCTTGTGAGAGTCCTAGGTGGACTAGCTAGTGGATTGAAAATCCTTTGTGTGTCGAAGGCGGGGATGTAGAGCTGGGTGCTCGAACCTCGAAACACATCTTGTTGTTTGCGCTTGATCCATTGACTCTCTCTCTATCTCTCTCTTACTTTGTGCCTTGCAAATATTCATATTGTGCATCATTATTGCTTGGCTTGGTTGTGTGTGCATCATTTATTGATTGCACTTGAGTGTATTGCATTTAGTTTTTAAATTCCGCATTGAGTTGACTAGATTAGCATAATCACCTATTCACCCCCCCTCTAGGTGATCTTTCAAAGAATTTAATGAAGTAATGAGAAAGGTGTTTGTATTGAGAGTGACAGCATTGTAAGTATTCATCTTTTCTTTCATTGGTATTTAATCGAATCGAAAGTTATTTTTTCTTTATTCTTATTTTCTTTCACTTTCTCTTTTGGTTTTTGATGAGTATCTTTAAGTCTAGTAGCATCAGTATAACCTTGTTGTGTGTTTGCCACCGATATTTCGTGATGATGGTATCCTCCTCAAGATTCTGTATCATTTCATTCTTTTTCGTCTTGATGATGTAATGTGAATGGGGATTGAGCTCGATCTTATCGACTATACGTTGATCACCTCCGAAGAAGGTAAACGTGCCAACGATTCAAGGTAAGTCAACAACTGGAAAAGGTAGGTAAGTCCTTATAGTTTTTCTTTCTTTCTTTTAATTCTTTAGTATAGATTACCAACATCACCATCTCCATCTCTTTTATTCACTCTTTTTAATTTCTTTGTATAAATCTATTTCTAATTTCTCCACCTTCTCAGTCTACCACTTTCTTCTTAACTTAACTATAACTTTTTTTTCATTTTGTTTTCAAGATCTAAAAGAAGAACTTTAACTATTTCAAATGAACTAAAGAGAACTTACAAAAAATTTCCATCGCTAGTCTCTCTTTGTGGATGACGACCCGCATAACCACTTACTATAGCAGTAGTATTGAGAATTTGTATATATTTATTCTTAACTTCTGAAATTCTGTGTTTTCTGTGTGCAGGTTTCAACTCATTCAAATTTTGTGCTTTTACCAGGGAGGGACAGTAACTCTCTTTTTAATTTTATATTTTTTGGATATCTTTCTTCTTTTTCTTGGTGTACAGGTTTAACAACAAGAAAAATTTTGCTACAGTGGACATATAAGTGGCTCTGAACTCTGCTCAAGAAATAGAGCCCAGAAGCCTTTAAATTTGCTGAATTCCTGTGGCAATCTGAGTGAGCTACTACCCTGTATTTTTTTTCAGGTTGGCTGAATTGTAAAGTTTAAATATTTATAACTATTTATTTTCTTTTTTGACTCACTGTACATACATTTCTAATTCAACAGTAAAAGGTTGATTGTAAATTTTAAAAACAGTTTAGACTTTGCATTTAGATACTTGTCTATTTTGTTATATATTCTATTTACTGTTGAAAAGTACTGCATCCAAGGTATGTATGCATAGCATTTAGCATAAGGTTCATTCTTATATGAAATATTGCTTGAGTGTTACTTTTCCTATATACTTGTATACTGCACTAAACTGAATTAAGGGCTTGTCCTATAAACAAGATAAGGTGGGAAAGTCATTACATTCCCTTAACCATAAATAATCTCCTCACTCACTAACCCAAGCCTAACTAAAACTGAGTAGATGTTGGCCCTAGGGACATTTCGGATTCAAATAGGAGACTGACCTAAGAGAAAAGTTGATTAAAATTTGACACTTGCCAGATCGGTATCAAAGGTTGGGAATTGATGAGGCGAAACCTCAAAGAACAGTGGTTTGGCATAATTTGGCCCGCTGCTTAGGCAAGATACCTCCCACTGATCTTATCCTTACCTGGCCGATTAACATGTGGTCAGATTCTACAATATACCCCTCGTGGACAGTCTAACCAGTTAGGAATCATTTAGGTCTAAGGTTTACCCCAACTTAGGTTAGATTTTTTTTTCTTTTTATTTGTTTTTGACATGTCTTGTGTGATATAGCTTATAACAATAATTTTTTCAACTTTAATAGTAATCCATATTACATTCTGACCTCTTTTGACTCAGATATTACCACCCTAGTAATCATAACTTTAACCAATCAGTGTGCCAGATTGGTTTTATTCGAATCAAGACATGCCCCAGTCCCAATACTATAAACATGACTGGAATAATTATCACTATTCTTCACAGAGTCAATGGGAATACAACTCCCCCGAGTCATATTGTCAACCACCATTCCAACATTTAGCCTATAATTTTCTTAGTCAAGATCAACCAATAGAAGAAAAATCTGAGGCTATAAAAAATATAGAAGCCATGATTGACTCCCAAGAACAAAAGCTGAAAATGATGGACTCACAATTCCCACAAGACTCCCAAATCCAAAATTCTTACTCGATGTTCCTAGTCCCGCAACAAGAAAAACTTATGGACTCAGATAGGAGTATGAAAAACCTGATGCAGTCCGAAAATAATTTTTTCCAATCTATCGTTAGGATAGAAGCATAATAGGTCGTTATATCAGCATAGTGAAAGATAGGAATGAGGAAGCTCTACCTAACACATGTTTGACCATTCCCGATTTTCCTAGTCATATTGATAGGAAGAAGAATCTTGGTTTCTCGGAGACTTTGATCAAGACTCAATTTCATCACACAAACTTGAACTTGACCAATTCCAAACTTGGTTAAATTGGCAAGTTTTCCATTCAATGAGATTGAACTTGAATGTGAATATGACCCGATACCCAACCTTGTGATTCAGTTCCCATCTTCAAATCTATATTGACCCCAGCATCACTACCCAATTTGGGCTAATTTCCTGAGCCAACATTTATTCTCGTGCCTGTAGATCAAGAAATTGAATCATCATATTTGGATTATTACATTCCATTAATGGAAAAAGAATGTGAGTTTCAATTTTTTGTTTTGGACTCAACTCTTGAACCAAAACTGATATCAAACCTAAAGTTAATTTTTTCGAGTTAATATTGGTTCTGGAACTTATCATTCTTGAGCCTAATCAAGCATTCCACCAAGTGACGTTCTTTGTTGGATATAGATATAGACCAGGATGACTTTGTGATAATTTTTCAAGACTGGTCATGTAAATGGAATAAGTTTCATTATAAGATCTTTCATGATCCTATTCATATTAGGGATTGTAATTATGTACATAGAAAAGAGGTCAATAAAGGTGGGTTCCGTGAACCACCATATTATCTTGATTGGGTAGCAACGCTTGACCCAATCCGACCGCCACCGGAACCACCACCCTAAGATAATATTTTTCTCCCCTTTCTTCTTTTTCATATATTTATGCATTCATTCATACATTGAGGACAATGCATGAGATTAGTGTGAGGGAGGGTTTCTAACATAACATAGATTTCTTTTAATTTTTAAAAAATTTAACATATTCTTTACTTTTAAAAACTTTCTGAAAAGAGAAATAATATTTTGATACATTTTTTTGTAAGAAATTGAGTTAATTTTAAGGAATAGGAGAATCATAATTAGGATTTCTTATACTTGGTCAAAATAAGATTATTTGTTTGATTTCTAGGTTTAGGAAGAAAATTGGAAAAATAATTTAATCTTTATTTTTACCTTGATGAAATATGCATGCTTTATACTTTTACGCACTTAAAGTTCAAAATAAATATTCTTATGCCTTATAAAAAAAGAATATATATATATATATATATATATATATATATATATATATATATATATATATATATATATATATATATAATTCTCTAATTAAACTGGATATTTGTGCCTTATAAAGCATAAATATTCACGCTTAAAAGTACTCTATATAATAAAATTCTTAATTTTGAGACCTTATTTGCTCGAGCCCTTAAGTCCTTGGGGTGTTTTGTCACCCGGTGCCCCAAAATCATCTGGTTTGGGAGTCACCGACAATAAGCTCGTTACATGAGCAGATTAGAAAGCCTAATGAACTAAGAAATAATACCACCAAATATATTTAAAAAAAGAAAATAAAATAAGGCATAAGAGTTAGAGTTAAAGAACCCAGAGTCAAAATTTCACGGTCACAAAGGTGCATATGACTTAGGGTAAAATAATAGACTAGATGAGAAATACAGTTTGAATCATTACAAGTTTTCTTATAGAGCTAAGTATAGAAATGAATAATTTGGTGATCCTATGACTTATAGATTGCTTGATTTTAGCAAAAATATTTCAAATATTTTCTCTTTCAAAAATAAGTTTTCAAAAATACTAACATTTTATTTTTCTTTCTTTTATGGATTTTGTGGGTGCAAGTTACTGAAAACTCTTATAAGATAAAACTCGTCCTCTATAGGTAACCTAGAGATTTAATGGCTTATTGCACATGCTAAGCGCAATCGTGATTCTTACGAAAGTGAGTTAGGTTAGGACAATTTAGTTTTTCTTTTCTCTTTGTTTTGCTTGAGGACGAGCAAAAGATAGGTGTGGGGGTGTGATTGTTCACTAATATTCAATATTTATTGTCACATTTTCTTATTTATTTTTTTATTAAACTCTACTATTTGACCTCTTTTTGCTTAGTGATGTGTAGACTTTTATAAAAGGAGAAAAACAGGAAAAGCCCAACAAGCCCAAAACGCCCAATAAACTCAGACATTTGAGCTAATCATATTTGGAGATTAAAAAAAATTAAATTAATTTCTTGATTGGAAATCAATTATTCTTCAAGAAAAGAATAAAGGATATTCTTAGCATATTTAGGATTTAAATCCAATTTTGAGAATATAAACTTTGATTATTCAGACTGAGCATCTTTCAGTAATTTGATCATAACTTCATTATAAAAGTACAAATCTGACGATTCAAGATGCTTCAAAATAAAGATTTAAAGATAACAATTCTTCTATTGACTACTGTTTCCATTGTAACTGATTGTAAATGAAAGCGTTGAGAATTACCGTGTAGCTTTGGCTAACAGGTCGTGTCCACGAGGAGGAATGCGATAGAAGCTTTTCGATGTTTTTGTTAAGTAATAAAGAATAGAGTTTGTGTTTTTCTTTTTTTTATATTGAAAAAGAGAATGGAGAGAAGGGAAGTGATTAAAAGAAAATTGAAACTAAGAAAAGGCTTTGGAAAAGGTGATCTTTAAAAAGTGTTGAAAATTATTTGGTTATTTTAATATAGGAAACAAATCTGGGCTCACTATCTTACTACTCAACGATGTGTTCTTCTCTTGAAATTCTTAATGCTTCAACTTAATCATAGGTAAAAACTTAAATTTTAATTTCAAAGTCTTAAGCAAAGCAAATAAGATTATTTGAAAAAGTTTAATTCTGTTTCTTAAGAAATCCTCTTGAACTGAATGTTAAATCATTAAGTTTTAATTCAAGTATGAAATAAAAGTAAGTTCAAGTGATATTTTAAAAGATAGAGAAGTTTAGAAATTCAAACCAATCCTCATCTGCCTTCAAGAACACTTTTAAAGAAGAAAGGCTTAGTTCAAGGCATGCAAATGATTCTGTTGGGCTCTTTAAAACAAAACCATTCAAAAAAGAGGGATCGAAGAGAAAGACGATAGTGAGCTCAAAAAATAAGTTTAGCTACTCATGAATAATACAAGACTAGACATGCAAATAAACAAGACATACCCATGAATTGGAGTGGAAGAGGAGAAAGCTTGATCCTTTATTAATGTCACTTTAAACTGCAGATTACAATCACTCCATTCCTCTCTCTCACTGGTATTTGGACTGAACTACAAATTAAAGAACAGAGATACAACTTCTCTATACTATCTAACAAAAACCTAAACCTTAAAACTAAGAGAAAAACTTAAACTAACTTCCGGTCCCTTTTTTTTCTAAAAAATACAGTATTTATAGGCAAAAACTAAATGAGAGGGGGCGTACGAAGATAGGGGAGCAAACGCTCCTCCAACAAACACTAAATGGCCATGGAAATGCAGCTTTGGCCATGTTTCCATGGCCATGGTGTGGCCACGTGGCCACACCAGGTTGGTGGGTCTCGCTCGCTTGGTGATCCCCTTTATCTTCTGCTGGAAGATTCATTTTAATCGATTTTTAACCTCTCTGATTTGTCATGATCTGCCCTAATTTTCTGATTTCGAATTGATTTTGAATTAAATCAGAATTTGATGGGCTTTTGGGATTGTTTCTCTTTCCTATCCTTTAGCAATGGGCTTGCATTTTATAAAGAAAAATAAAACTTATTAATATAATTTATTTAGATAATAAACATGATAATGTGACAATATATATGCAATATATGTGATCGATCAGTAGCCGTTTGATGGGTCATATTTAGCAATCAATATGACAGCTAGTTGCAGCCCAACTCAACTAAATTTCCAATCAAGAGGAAAAAGGATATTCTTAACATATTCACAGTTCAACTTTAAAGATCTTAGAATATACCTTTTGATGAGTCAGTATTTTGATGAGTCACTACTTCACACTTTCTCCTATAAATAGCCCAGCAAAGGCATGACCAGAGAGACATCTCGGATTCAAAGCTGAGATCAAAATTAGAATTTTTAGTTTAGTTTTTTTTTTCTTTCTTTTATTTTCTGTTATTTCTTTATAAACCAAGATTATAGAAGAGATTCATGAGAGTAAGAAAGAGAGGTCTGTATTGAAAGTGACATCAATATAAATTTCCTCTTTTCTTTTATAGTTTTTCAATTTAATCAAAGTTTATTTTTTGCTTTTATTTTTCTCTTGGTATTTTTTCTCTTGTATATGACTACTATCCATATGCATCTTTAAGCATAGGAATAACCTTGCCTTTGTGAGTACCATTGACAGCTCATGATGATATATTTGCTTTCATAGTCTTTCTCATTTCATGCTTGTCTTTGAGTTTTGATGATCTAATGTGGATGTAATTGTATTTAATCTTATGGACTATGCTTTGCTAGCCTCCAACTCAAGGTAAACCTTCGCCTACGATCTAAGGTAAGTAATCTTCCAAATAGGTAAGTCCACTTTTATCTTCTTTCTCTCTTTTTATTCTTATAATTTTAGAAATCTTAATTTTCCTTTTCTTAAAACAAAAACCAAAACAAACAATATTTTCCCTTATTTACTTTTTCTTCTGACTTAACATAAAATTCCTTTTATTTAAAATAAAGAAACACTTAACCAGTTTAGTAAACTTATCAAAACGCTTCTATCGCATCCCTCCTGATTAGTCTACAATTCTACATTATTATGTCACATTTTCCTACCGAATTATGAATAAAATATCGTTTCTAAACTGTGTTTTTGGTCTATTTTGCAGATAATCAAGACTAAAGGGGCAAAAAGTAATAAGAGCTTAATCAAACCCTTTTTTGAGTAATTAAATCTGGATTTCTTTAAAGCCAAGTTAGAGAGTTTCTAGAAGATACATTGAATCTAGACGTTGGCGGGTATCTGACGAAAATCTGCACAGAAATAACCAAATCTGAGTATATCTGGAAGGTCCTCGAAGCGAGGCAAAACCACTCGCCAAAACCAGGGACCTAAATCCCTGGTTTTACAGCAGAAAAGTGGCAATCGTGTTTCCGCGATAATGTTGGCGAGCCATGCGTCGATTTTCGACGCGTGGCCTCGTCTCAACTTCTAAAATCTCCTTTCGCCTATAAAAGGCCCTGCATGGACCCGAAATGTAAGCAGATTGAGAAATAAGCTGGTTTTTCTCTCTTTTAGTTCAGGTTAGCATAGGTGTTCTTCTTTTTTTTTTTCTTTTGTATTTTCATTTATTTTTAGATCATGTATTAGGGCTGAAAGATTCAGAGAGAGAAAGAGAGAGATTGATGTAATAGATGGTGACAATCTATATAAAGGTGTCTCATTTCTTCTTCATCGTAATCTTCTCCATCTTCTACATGATATTCAGCTAGTTTTTTTTCTCATGGCAATCTAACTACTAACCACTAAGTATGTAACCTCTTACTTGATAATCGACATGAATCTAATAGCCTCTACAAGGTCTTGCTCTTGCAAGAACCATTGATAACTCATGATGATGGATTCTAACATTCCTAACATCTTACCCACTAACTTGCTAGCTCGCAATGTCTTCTTTATTTTATGCTCACCTCTAACCAGTTTTGATGATTTAATAGTAGCTTGCAACTTGTTGTGTGGTATGGATGTGTTGTTTAAATATAGAAGAACAATCTTATGAGCCATGCTTTGTATCGTCTCTTGAAGCCAAGGATTAGTTATGGTCAAGGATCCATGTGAGACAACTATCACTAAGAGGCGAGCATGGTTAGTAGAGCAACTAATAGTTAGTAGCTATGAGTTTTCTCTTTACTTTGTTTTAAAAATAATTTCTTAAATCTTTTTATCACTATCCTATTGTTGTTTTCACCATCTTCTTAGTTCATTCTTGTTTTTATCTTCTTCACCATTATTTTTATTTTCTTTATCACAAGTTTCATCTTCTCTTTTTTCTATTTTGTTTTCAAACTTATTTCTTAAATTACTACGCTTTTCACTTCACCTTTATTGCTTTTATTTTACTGACTCCACAACCACTTCTCTTTTATTTTCACATCGCCATTTTATCGCCTTCTCCACCTATTACTTTCAAATTTCTTTTCTTTTTTCTTTTTCTCATTCTTTTAACAAAGAAGAACTTGTTAATAACCGACGTGAATAAAACTGTTAATGCTTCTATCGCCTCCCGTCCCTGTGGATTCGACCTATTGAGCTAATGCTATAGCGGAAGTATCGAAAGAATATTAGCACATATACATAATTATACTGATTTCAAAATACACATTTTCAAGTGTTGATTTTCGTTCAATCAAATTTTGGCGCCGTTGATCGGGATGGGAATGGTTTAAACTCACGTTTTTGTTAACATTTTCTTTCCTGTTTTGATATGCAGGTCAATCTTTATAAAAACTTAGCATTGCAGAAGTATAGTCTTACTTGCAGTCCCTTGCTTTAGAATGCAGGGAGCTTACTTCCATAATTGTGCTGCGAAAACCCAAGAAAAGCCGCGAAAAACACGGCATTTGTACGGCATTTGTACTTTGTCTTTTGCAGGGAATTTGTAAGTTGCATATATTGTTGTATTCTTCTACTAATTATCTTTTTTGATTGCCTTAACACTATAATAATTAAAGAACTAAAAAATGGTATTTGGATGCTTTTAAAATGGTTTAGACATTTGCATTTAGGCACGTGTCAATTTCAATTTCAATATATTGTATTTGTTCTGTTGTTGTGATCTGAACTGAGATGTACATATGACATTGCATATAGTATAGGACAAATACTTGAGTGATTTATCACTTTGTGTTATATTCTTGTCTGTATTGCACATTTGCACGAATTGGACTCAATGGCATAACCCAATGCAAGATAAGATGGGGATTTCATCATCCTTTTCTTAGCCCAAAAATCACCTCCCTACTTACACAACCCAAACTCTAATAAAAATTTATAGACGTTGACCTCTAGGGACATCTCAGACTCATTAAGAGATTGACCAATAGTGGTGAACTTATTTTTAATCTTACTCTTGTGAAATCGGTGTCTAAGGTTGGAGATTAAGAGGTTACGCCTCGAAGATACCGTGATTTGACGTAATTAAGGACTGTTGCTTGCGCTCGGATACCTCCCACCATATTTTGCCCTACGTGGCCTATTAGCTTGTGGTCGGATTCATACAACAACCTACCCTGAGTAATCGACTAGTTAGGAGTCGTCTAGGTCTAGGTCAACTGTAATATAGGCTTGGTTTTGATTTTCTTTCTTTTTGTGTGTTGTTTGCTTTTTCATTTTTGTTTATGATTGTTTGTGAAATATAATTCAATAACAATAATTCTTTCAATCCTAATATGAATCAATAGTCACATCAATCCTATTTGATTCGAATAATTCCAACTCAGCTTTTTACAACTAACCAAATATACTTGGTTGGACTTATCCGAATCAATACAACCCATAATTCCAATCTTATGACTATAATTTCCAAAGTCATTTTCACTCTTCACAAAATCAATGGGGATTCACCTCCCCCGAATCAAATTTTCAACCACCTTATCCACAATTTTCACAATATTCATTTTTCAATGTTGCTTTCTATATTCCTTTTCTAGAATCACTAATTGAAGAAAAATCTGAGTTAGAAAAAAGTATAGAAATTTTATAAGCTATGCTTGAGTCCCAACAAAAGAAGCTCAATTTATCAATTTCACAATATTTTCATGATTCATACTTAGTTTTACCTATTTAAAATGAACAACCATCTTCCCTGAAAGTGAATATGAAATGCTTTCGTGAGTTTGAGATTCAATCTCAAAACATATTAGACTCACAATCTTTACAAATTTTTTAAAACAAAGATTCCTATACTCCCTTTCTAGAACATCCACTAGAAGAAAAATCATATCTAGAAAAGAGTATAGAAACTTGCATGAGACCTCACAACAATTTTAAAAATCTTTTACCCAGTCTATTGATAGGTTAGAAGCACAACTGAGTTAATTGGTCAACATTCATAGGAATGAAGAACTCACTCTTATCAACCTTTGACCAATTCAGATATCTCTAATTCTATCAATCTAGATCAAGAATCATGTTGTTTTAGAAACCAAGATACAATATCAGTACACCCATTTGAATTTAACCAAACTCCAAATTTTGAAAATCCTATTGACAGTTTGGCAAGTTATCCTTTTCCTGAAATTAAACTTAAGCACGAATATGATCCTGAACCTCAACTTGGTAGTTCAATTTCACTTCCTGATTCAATAATGACTAAGGTGTCTTTACCTGATTTCAATCCTTTTCCGAGTCAGTATTGGATCTTGTGCCCATCCATCGTGAATTGAATCACCAATCTTTTATGATCATCATATTAAACTTGACAATTTCATACTTTTGAAAGTCCCATTGATAAATTGGCAAGTTCTCATTTTTATGAAATTGAACTCAGACAAGAATGTGACCTATATTCTCAAATTTGTGATCCAGTTCAAATTCCTGAATCAATACTGACTCCTGTTTTGCTACATAATTTGAGCAACATTTTAGAGTCAGTTTTGATTCTCATATCTGTCATTTTTAAACTTAAATCACCATTCTCAGAGAGTCACATTCTATTGTAGGAAAATGCATATGGAATAAGATTTCAACTTCTTGATTTGGACCCCCATCCTAAACCAATCTCGACTCCTGAAATTTTACTTGACTTCTGTCATTTTCTTGAGTTGGTATTAATTCCTGTAATTTCTGAGCCCATATCTATCATTCCATCTTTTCACACTCTATTTTGAAACAAAGGTGTTATAAAAAATGACCCTAAAATTATTTTGAAAACTTGAAAATTAGATGGGGTAAATTTATTAATAAAAATCATTTCATATATACATCATTTTAGTGGGTTGTATTATAGAGGTTTCTGGTGGATTCTTTTGAACTCCACGCAAATTGTATTGAGCCGCATTTCGTCGACCAATCAGACCACCACCGGAACTACCACCATGAAGTGATTTTTCCTTCCATTTATATTTGTTTCATGCATACATACATTCACGATGCATTGAGGACAATGCATGAGATAACTGTGGGGGAGGGTTTACTAATATAGAGTTTTTTTTTAGATTTTCTTTCTTTTTCACTTCTTTTAGGATATTTTTAGAATTTTCTTTTGTAAAGGATTTTTCACTTTCTTTAAAAAAACTGTTTGAAATAAGAGAAAAAGTTTTGATCTATTTTTAAGAAAATTAAGATGATCTTAAAAATTAAGAAAGCCTTGATTATAACATCTTGACCTAGTCGAAATAATAGGTCTTGTTTAAAATTATAGGCTAGGTAAGATAGATTGGAGAGATAATTTTTTCTTGAATTTTTTGCCTTAGATAGTATGCACTTCACACTTACTTTTTGGATGAAAACAAAAACCTAAATTCCATAGAGTAAAATAAATAAAAGAAAGAAAAATATGGTATATATGAAAAAAAGAAATATATATATAAATGGCTTGATGGTTAGAGTTGAAATCCCAAAAATCTTCACTATCACAAAGTGCATATTATTTAGGTCTTATGAAAATAAAATATTCAATTTAATTTTGAATTATTACCTTAATTGAGACAAGATCTTGCATATAAATTAAGTTTAAAAAAGAATAATTTTTGATGGACTTATGATCTTAGATCGTTTATATTTTTATAAAAATATTTCAAAAACTTCTCTCTTTTAAAATGCATTTTCAAAACACTAATATTTGTTTTCTCTCTTTAGGGATTTTGTGAGTGCAATCTGCTGAAAACCCTCAGAAGACAACACTCCACCTCTAGGGGTAACCTAGAGTTTTAACGTTTTGTTGCACATACTCAGTGCAATCGCGCTACCTGCGAAAGTGGTGTAATAGCATTTATAGTATAGTTTTTCATTTTATTGTTTTACTCGGAACTAGTAAATAGATAAGTATGAGAGTGTAATTAGTCTACAACTCTGCATTATTATATCATATTTTCCTACCGAATTATGAATAAAATATCGTTTCTAAACTGTGTTTTGGTCTATTTTGTAGATAATCAAGACCAGAGAGGAAGGAGTAATAAGAGTTTAATTAAACCCATTTTTTGGTAATTAAATATGGATTTCTTAGAGACCAAGTTAGAGATTTTTTTAGAAGATACATTGAATCTAGACGTGAAGATACATTGAATCTAGACGTTGGCGGGTGTCTGACGAAAATCTGGACAAAAATAACCGAATTTGAGCATATCTGAAACGTCCCCGAAGCGAGGCGAAATTTACTCGCCAAAACAAGGGACCTAAGTCCCTAGTTTTGCCACGAAAACGCTGCAATTGCCGCGTTTCTACAGTAATCTTGGCGATCACCCGTCGATTTTTGACACGTGGCCACGTCTCGTCTTCTAGAAGCTCCTTTCATCTGAAAGGCCCTACAGAGACCGGAAACGCAAGCCATTGAGAAATAAGTGATTAGTCTCTAATTTTGCATAATTTTCATCACATCTCACATTTATTTGATAAATAAATTCTGCTAATAATACCTTGCTTGCTTGATCCTAGGTCAATGGAGTTCAAATAAAGAAGAGAAGACCCAAATCACCATTTAATTGGTGATTAAAGGGGTATTAAAATAGCCATTGAACTAGAGGAGCTTATCTGTCAAAATCAGGGGCGCTAAACCAGAAACCGGGCACGTTAGCCGACAGGGGGACAACAGCGCAGCACGCAGCAGGCGGCGCCGCACGCGCCGCCCAAGGAAAGCCGTGGAAACGCGGCATTTTGTCGCGTTTTCGCGCCAAAACCAGAAACCAAGAGATCCAGCTGACAGGGGAACAACCAGGCGGCGCTGCGCGCGCCGCCAAAGTAATGCCGCGGAAACGCGGCATTTGCCGCATTTCCGTGGCAATACGGCCGCGCCGCGCGCGCCGTGTTGGGTCACATCTTGTCCCCTGGCCCTCTGTTCCCTTGGCGCCTATAAATACCCCCTGGGGTTCCTGAGGAGGAGATTTGCAGAGTTAGGAGTAGTTTCTCTTCTCCATTTTGTATTTTAGGGTAGTTTAGATTAGGTTAGTTCCTCTTCCTCCATTGTAATTTCCATTTTGTAGATCTTGTATTAGGGAGAGAGAGTGGTACATGTTGGGAAGTAAGAGTGCTTGTAATTGAAGGTGACAATCAATGAAAGGTGCTCTCTTACCTTATCTTTGTTTTCTTCTCTCTAATTTCTTTTACATGTGTAGCTAATCTTTTCTCTCATGGCAACTAACTACTAACCACCAACTTGCTAACTTCTTTTATGGTAATCCACATGAATCTAATAGCCTCACTTTGGCCTTGCTCTTGCAAGAGCCATTGATGGCTCATGATGATGGATCTAACTCTAACTTCTTAACTCTCTAACAAGCTAAATTACTTTATTTCATTCTTACTAGATGGCCAATGATACTTGTGAGGCAACTATCACTAAGAGGTTAGCATGTTGGTGGAGTCATTAGTAGTTAGTAGCCGTGAGTCTTCTTTCTCTTTCACTTGTTTTAGAAAAATATCCAAAAATCACAAACATATTCTTTTCTATGTTTCCAACTTCTTTGTGTTTCACCGTACTTCTCTTTTTATTCTTTATTTTCTTTTCTTTTCATTCTTTGAAACTTTGAAGAACTTTTAACATAAACGTGAATCAACCGGTAAAGCTTCTATCGCCTCCCGTCCTTGTGGATACGACCCGTATAGCCACTTCGCTACTACGGAAGAATCGCAAAAGCAGTAACTTTGACCCACACTCTATTTACTTATTCTTGTGCTTGCTTTTTGCCGATCAAATTTTGGCGCCGTTGCCGGGGATGTGAACGGTTTGATTTCACAAGTTTGCTAACTTTTCTTCTATGTTTTTTGGTGTGCAGGTTAAAGTTTTAGCATTGCGGAAGTCCACACTTGCTCAAGTGTGGTCGGGTAATTCTTGTATATTTTTCTGCTGCTAATTTTTGTTTATATTACCTGTGCACTGCAAATAATTGTAAGAATTAAAATACAGTAATTGAATGCTTTAAAACGTTTAGACATTTGCATCTAGGCACGTGTCAATTTTTATTCCAATATCCTGTATTTTATTCTTGTGTTGTTGTGATCTTGTAAGAGGTGTACATATTGCATTGCATATAGTTAGGACCAACATTTCAGTGATTTACTCGCTTTTTTGTGTCCAACCTTATCTATATTGCACACTTGCACAAATTTAACTTAAGGGCAAAACCAAGACAACATAAGGTGAGGAAGTTATTACCCTCCCTTGGCCCAAAAATCACCTCCCCACTCACACAACCCAAGCCTAAATAAAACTTGCTAGACATTGGCCCCTAGGGACATCTCGGACTCATTTAGGAGATTGACCTAAGGGGAAGTTGTTAGAATTTGACTCTTGCTAAATCGGTTTCTAAGGTTGGGGATTGAGAGGCGAAACCTTGAAGAACGGTGATTTGGCATAATTAGGCCCGTTGCTCCTGCACGGATACCTCCCACTGTCTTGCCCCTACCTGACCGATTAACTCGTGGTCAGCTTCCGACAACAGACCCCCCGTGGACAGTCTAACCAGTTAGGAGTCGTCTAGGTCTAAGTCAACCCTAGCATAGGCTTATTTTCTTTTTCTTTTTCTTTTTCTTTGTTTGTTTGATTGTTTTCTTTTTTTTTTTGTATATTGTGATATGGATTTTAACAACAATAATTCTTTCAATCATGATATAAATCCATATTTCACTCCGACCTCATTTGACTCGAATAACTCCAACCCGGTTATGTACAACATGAACCAACCATATATGCCGGGTTGGGATTATCCGAATCAATATGACCCATATCCCCAACCATATGACCATAATTTTCAAAATAATTTCAACTCTTCACAGATTTCATGGGGATTCACCTACCCCGAGTCAAATTCTCAACCATCTTGTCGCAATATCCAAAATATTCCTTCCCCGATTTTGGTTCATATACTCCTTTTCCTGTTCCACAAATTGAAGAAAAATCATTGGAAAGGAGTATAGAAGAGTCCCTACAACTAATGCAAAATTTGCTCAATTCACAATCCTTCTCACATCAAATTCCACATACTTCTTTTCTAGAGCATCCAATTGAAGACGAATCTTAGCTAGAAAAGCGTTTGGAAGTCTTTTGTGATAAAGTGCAAAACATGTTGGACTCCTCATCTCAATCAAATTTTCAAGAGTCCTACTCATCCTTTCCAGTCTCACCTATTCAAAATGAACAACCATCAGTACTGGACTTGAGTATGGAACCCTTGCGTGAGTCCGAGCATCAATTACAAAATCCGATGGACTCACAAATCCACCATAATTTTCAAAATCAACTTCCATACTCATATTTTCAAGAACCAATTACAAAGAGTATGGAAGACATGATTCCGAATCCAAATTCTGTTACACGGCCTATCAGTAGGTTAGATTCACTTTTGAGCGAATTGATCACTGAGAGTGAGGAAAGCCTTTCTTGTCAACCTTTGACCGATTCTTATATCCCTAACTCTACTGATTGGACCCATGAATCATGTCATTTTGGAAATCCAGATTCAATTTCAGAACACACATTTGAACTTGACCAAACTCCAAGTTATGAAAGTCACCTGGACATTCTGGCAAGTTATCCCTTTCCTGAAATTGAAATCGAACCTGAAAGTGATCCTGAACCTCAAGTAGATGATTCCTTTTTACTTTTTGATTCAATAATGACCCCGGTATCTTTACCAGATTCTTTCTCTATTCTGGAGTCAACATTGAATCCTATGCCAGTACACCGTGAAATAGAATCACCAATCTCTCCTGATCACACTTCATCATTGGGGAAAGTGTGTGAATATCAATTCTTTGGTTTGGACTCTGTTTTTGACCCAATTTCGACTCTCATTGTTGACTCTCGACTTGATCTGAGTCAACTTCCCGAGTCGGTATTAGTTTTTGTTCCTGTTCCATTTGAGTCCAAATCACTCATCTCTTAAAATCACACTTCATTGTTGGATAAGACTGTTGAAGAAAATGACTCAGTAATTATTTTTGAAACTTGGCCATTAGATAGGGATAAAATTTTCAATAAGACCATTCAATCAATCATTCTTTTATTGGGTCATGTTAGAGAGGTCATTGGTGGATTTCTGGACGATCCACGATATCTTGATTGGGTAGCAACGCTTGGCCCAGTCAGACCACCACCGGAACCACCACCATGAGGTAATATTCCTTCTCTCTCTATTTGTTTCATGTATATACACATTCACGATGCATTGAGGACAATGCGTGAGATAAGTGTGGGGGAGGGCTTACTAACATAGTTAGTTTTTCATTTTCTTTCTTTTACACTTCTTTTTTAAATTAAAAAAATGTAGAAACTCTTTTTCTTTTCTTTTTACAAAACTTTTTGAAACAAGAGAAATAGTTTTTGATTTATTTTTAAGAAAATTAAGATTATCTTAGGAATTAGGAAGACCTAAAATTATGAAATTTTAAACCGAGTCAAAATAATAGATCTTGTTTAAATTTTAGGATAAGAAAATAAGATTGAAAAGATAATTTGATCTTGAATTTTTTGCCTTAGATTTATGCACTCCACACTTACACAATTTTTGGGATTGAAACAAGGACTGAAATGCCATAAAAATATATATATCAAAAAAAAAAAATCACTTATTGAAGTTGGGTAATTATGCCTCAGGAAGCATGATTATTCATACCTAAATAGTGAACAAAAAAATAAAATAACCCCCTTTAGTTTTGTGGCCTTGTTTACTCGAGTCCTTAAGTCCGAGGGATGTTTTCTCATCTGGTGCCCTAAGACCATCTGGTTTGGGAGTCACCGGCTAAAGGCTCACTACCCGGGTAGATAAGAAAGCCTAAGAAAACTAAGGGAAGAAAAAAAAAAAAGAAAAGAAAAGAAAAGAAATATATATATATATATTAAATAAATGGCAAGAAATTTTGAGTCGATATCCCAAAACTCTTCACAGTTCACAAAGTGCATATTTTTCTAAGAGTTTTCTGATAGATCAAAGAGTCAATTCAATTTTAAATTCTTACATTTAATTTATAACAAGATTTTTTGCATTTTGACTTAGTTTAAGAAAGAACAATTTCTGGTTAACCTATGACCTTAGATCACTTATATTTTCGCAAAAATATTTCAACACTTTTCTCTATTTTCAAAATGTGTTTTCAAAATACTAACATTTGATTTCTTTCTTTATGGATTTTGTGGGTGTAATCCGCTGAAAACCCTCAGGAGACAAAACTCCTCCTCTAGGGGAAACTTAGAGGTTTAACAGCTTGTTGCACATGCACAGTGCAATCGCGTCACCTGCGAAAGTGGTGTAATAATTTTCTTAGTTTTTTGTTTTGCTCGGGACGAGCAAAAGATAAGTGTGGGGTGTGATTAGTCTCTAATTTTGCATAATTTTCATCACATCTCACATTTATTTGATAAATAAATTCTGCTAATAATACCTTGCTTGCTTGATCCTAGGTTAATGGAGTTCAAATGAAGAAGAAGACCCAAATCACCATTTAATTGGTGATTAAAGGGGTATTAAAATAGCCATTGAACTAGAGGAGCTTATCTGTCAAAACCAGGGGCGCTAAACCTGAAACCGGGCACGTTAGCCGACAGAGGGACAACAGCGCAGCACGCAGCAGGCGGCGCCGCACGCGCCGCCCAAGGAAAGCCGTGGAAACGCAACATTTTGCCGCGTTTTCGTGGCCAAAACTAGAAACCAAGAGATCCAGCCGACAGGGGGACAACCAGGCGGCGCGCAGCAGGCGGCGCTGCGCGGGCCGCCAAAGTAATGCCGCGGAAACGCGGCATTTGCCGCGTTTCCGCGGCAATACGGCCGCGCCGCGCGCGCCGTGTCGGGTCACATCTTGTCCCTTGGCCCCCTGTTCCCTTGGCGCCTATAAATACCCCCCTGGGGTTCCTGAGGAGGAGATATGCAGAGTTAGGAGTAGTTTCTCTTCTCCATTTTGTATTTTAGGGTAGTTTAGATTAGGTTAGTTCCTCTTCCTCCATTGTAATTTCCATTTTGTAGATCTTGTATTAGGGAGAGAGAGTGTACATGTTAGGAAGTAAGAGTGCTTGTAATTGAAGGTGACAATCAATGAAAGGTGCTCTCTTACCTTATCTTTGTTTTCTTCTCTCTAATCTCTTTTACATGTGTAGCTAATCTTTTCTCTCATGGCAACTAACTACTAACCACCAACTTGCTAACTTCTTTTATGGTAATCCACATGAATCTAATAGCCTCACTTTGGCCTTGCTCTTGCAAGAGCCATTGATGGCTCATGATGATGGATCTAACTCTAACTTCTTAACTCTCTAACAAGCTAACATTACTTTATTTCATGCTTGCTCTTATTGAGTTTTGATGATTTAAGTGTAGCTTGCACTTGTTTGTTGAGTTGGGTTGTGAAGAGTTACATATGGGTCATGCTTTGAATCGCTTTTGCACCAAGGACTAGTGATGGCCAATGATACTTGTGAGGCAACTATCACTAAGAGGTTAGCATGTTGGTGGAGTCATTAGTAGTTAGTAGCCGTGAGTCTTCTTTCTCTTTCACTTGTTTTAGAAAAATATCCAAAAATCACAAATATATTCTTTTCTATGTTTCCCACTTCTTTGTGTTTCACCGTACTTCTCTTTTTATTCTTTATTTTCTTTTCTTTTCATTCTTTAAAACTTTGAAGAACTTTTAACATAAACGTGAATCAACCGGTAAAGCTTCTATCGCCTCCCGTCTTTGTGGATACGACCCGTATAGCCACTTCGCTACTACGGAAGAATCGTAAAAGCAGTAACTTCGACCCACACTCTATTTACTTCGACCCACACTCTATTTACTTATTATTGTGCTTGCTTTTTGCCGATCAATAAGCTAGGTTTTCTCTCTTTTAGTGTAGGTTAGCATAGGTATTCTTTTTTTCTCTTTCTTTTGTATTTTCATTTCATTTTTAGATTATGTATTAGGGCTGAGAGATTCAGAGAGAGAAAGAGAGATTGATGTAATAGATGGTGACGATCTATGTAAAGGTGTCTCATTTCTTCTCCATTGTAATTTTCTACATCCTCTATATGATGCTTAGCAGGTTTTTTTTCCCTTCTCATGGCAATCAACTACTAACCACTAACTATTTAATCTCTTACTTGATAATCCACATGAATCTAATAGCCTCTACAAAGTCTTACTCTTACAAGAGCATTGATGGCTCATGATGATAGATTCTAACATTCCTAACATCTAACCCACTACTTGCTAACTTGCAATATCTTCTATATTTCATGCTCACTTCTAACCGGTTTTGATGATTTAAAGTAACTTGTAACTTGTTGTGTGGTATGGATGTGTTGTTTGAATGTATAAGAATAATCTTATGAGTCACGCTTTGTATCATCTCTTAAAGCCAAGGATTAGTGATGGCCAAGAATCTATGTGAGGCAACTATCATTAAGAGGTTAGCATGGTTAGTGGAGCAACTAGTAGTTAGTAGCCATGAGTTTTCTTTTTTTACTTTATTTTAAAAACAATTTCTTAAATCTTTTATCACTTTCCTATTGTTGTTTTCACCATTTTCTTAGTTCATCCTTGTTTTCATCTTCTTCTCTATTGTTTTTATATTTTTTACCACAAGTTGCATATTCTCTTTTTCTATTTTGTTTTCAAACCTACTTCTTAAATCAGTTCACTTTTTACTTCACCTTTATTTTTTTTTTATATCAACTCTACAACCAATTCTCTTTTATTTTCATATCGTCGTTTTATCGCCTTCTCTACCTATTACTTTCAGATTTCTTTTCTTTTTTTCTTTTTCTCATTTTTTTAACAAAGAAGAACTTGTTAATAACCGACGTGAATAAAACTGTGAATACTTCTATCGCCTCCCATCCCTATGAATTTGACTCGTTGAGCCAATGCTATAGCGAAAGTATCGAGGAAACATTAGCACACATACATAATTATACTGATTTCAAAATACACAATTTCAAATGTTGATTTTCATTCGATCACATCCCTGTAGATTCGACCCGCATAGCTAATGCCACTGCGGATAAATTGTGAAAAGCCAAAAATTCCTTTTACTTTCAGATAGCATCAATCTAAAACTCTAGCTTTTTCAATAACCAATTTCTATGTGAACATAATCTAGAATCCCCTCAGTGCAATAAGTTGCGTGTTGAATTTCGCCTTGCTCTTTTTTTCGATGACGCAATGTTCACAAAATTCAAATTTACAAGTATTGGCACTTTTTAATGAACATTACTTTGCAAGAGCTTGCAAAGACTTTTCTCCAGTATGTCCAAGTGTCATATGCCAAAGTTGGTTGCAATCATTATTTAAATTTGTAGAAGTCGCTACTTGCCCTGTAACTTTACCACTCTTCAAGTAGTAAAGGTTTTGCGTCAGACGCCCTTTAAAACAACCATCGAGCTTTTAATCTCTTGAGAACACTATCTCTAATAGACACTTTAAGACCCAATACTTCTAAGGCACCAACGGAGATAAGATTCCTTTTCAGTTGATGTACATACCACACTTTCTTCAATTTTCACACCATCTCATCAAACATCTTGATATATACCGTGCCTATTCCTTCCATGTTATATGGACGATCATCACCCTGACAACAGAACATCCATCTAGCTTCTCAAAATTAGAAAATCAATCCTTATTATTATATACATGATAGGTAACTCCTGTATCTAACATTCACTCAGAATTACCTCAGTAAGTAACAGTCATAGAAGTGACTGAGAAAGAGAATATCATTTAGTCAGAGTCTGATCACTTGCCTATGGAACTACCTGATTGGGTATTGATCACCCTTTAGAGATTTGCCTCGGTCTTTAACTCCTTATTCTTATTTTTGATCCTTGAATAATTAACTTCCAGTACCCTAACTCTTTGCAGAAGATGCAGTGGTTCTTCTTTAAATTTCTGAAACCTAATATGGAGTCGATCTCCCATGCTCGCTTTTGTCCTTCTTACTAGAACTCTTGCCACTTACCGTCAATGCTTCTACTGAATCATTACTGGAACCCGAAAAGCTTTGATACCATTTGTTAAAAACCTAGTAAGAGAGAACAGCAACATCAAAAAATAGTCACTAATCACACAAATAAGCAAACAAAAAAAGAAAGCGAGAACACACAAGTCTAACGGGGTTCGGCAATTGCCTACATCCTTGAGGTAGAAGGGGAGAGAGATCTTATTAAATCAATCAAGTATAAGATATAATCAATTGAGGACAATACTTCTCTTTATATAGCTACAGAGCTTATGAAAATAAGAAAACCCAAAACTCTGAATTCTGATCAGAAATGAATTATGAATCCAACTTGTAAATTGCCCAGAGACCAACCACTGTCGACAGCTCGTTTGGCTTGTCGACAGCTTCTGACAAACTCAACTCTCGGGAAAATATTATCGACAACGAAAGCCGAACTTTGACAAATTCTGCTTTCTGGAAACCAATGTCGACAGTTCTTTTTCGTCTCTTGCTGACAGCTCGGTTCACCTGCAGACACGTATCAGGGTTTCTGCATTGATGTTGCCTCAATGTTTTATCAAACTCCTTACTATCTTCTTCAATGAGTTAAAAAACTCTACTAACAAGATTTTACACTCTTTCTCCACATTAACTTCATTTCTCTATTTCAAAAATTCGTAACATCTCAAATTTTACTCTTTTATCTAAACACCACCATACAAGAAAAATTGATTCTTAAATTGCCTAAATATGTTGGTAAAATTCTCCCATTCATAAAATAAAGTTTTAGAAGATTTTTTTTTTTTTTTTGAAAACTTTAAAAGTTGGACAATTACACCTCTGAAAATCTCAATTAATGTTTTTTTGTCAAGAAATGAAAATCCAACATGTAACTTGAAACAAAACTTAGTTTACTTTATTGTTGTTTAATGCATCTAAAAGAAGCAATGAAATACTGACATCTTGTATTACCTTGCATTCTATAACCAATCTTGTGGTGATGGCTTCTCTATGGTATATGTGTCAAAAAAATCCCCAGCATTGCATATTTCTTTAATCATAAATTGACCCAAAAAATCAGGTTGTTCTGGTGGAAACAGAGTCTAATTCATAGTAAGAAGTCAACACTCTGAGTCTTCATCGCATTAGGGTTGAAACAAATGGTTACTTACCTCCTAACCCTTATCTTCGTACCGTATAAAATATTTATTTTTCCTAAAGCATCTTTATTTACTAAGATTTATCTACAACTTGGAAAAAATGAAACAACAACAATAACAACTAAGCCATTTGTCCTAAGTATTTGGGGTAGGCTACATAAACCAAAAGAGAATTACACTGGATCGGACACATGGATCAGCTTTCTCCACTCATTCCTATCAAGCAATACGCCTTCACTAAGACCTTTAACCTCTATATCTTCTCATATTATCTCCATCCTTGTTTTTTCGGTCTCCTCTGTGCTCTTTTAACTTGCCCTAATTTGATACGCTCTACTCGTCAGACTGGTGCATCTGTAGGTCTACGTCGCACATGACCAAAACACCGTTAAGTGATTTTCTCTCATTCTTTTTCTTCTATAGAGGCTACGCCTATTTTAGAATAAATATCCTCATTTCTCACCTTATCTCTCCTCGTGTTATCACCCATCCAACGAAGCACGCGCATCTCTGCTACACTCATCTTCTGAACATGATATCTTTTTATAACCCAACATCCTGTGCCATATAACAAAGCTGATCTAATAGCAATTCAATAAAACTTTTCCTTCAGCCATAACGGATATTACAATCACATAAAACTCCTGTTGCGCTCCTCCATTTCAACCACCTGGCTTGAATCCTATGGTTGGCATCACTATTGATCTCCCCATCCTTTTGGATAATAGAACTCAAGTACTTAAAATGACTGCTCATCGGTATTTTTTGACCATCCAGTGTCATAATATTATAATCTGGAATTTCCTGTTTATTGAATTTACACGTCATATACTCAGTTTTGGTCCTACTTAATCTAAAATCTCGAGATTCTAAAGTTTGCCTCCGTAACTCTAATTTTGCATTTACCCGGCTCTCTTTTCATCGACTAGGATAATATCATTAACAAATAGCATACACCACCGCAAATAAGAATGGACTCAATGCAGATCCTTGATGTAATCAAATTGTGATAGAAAAATCACTTGTTATGTCTCCACAAGTTTTGATATTTACCACAACTCCATCGTATATGTCCCTGATTATGTTAATATATTTGATGGGGACTCCCTTTGTCTGTAAGTTCACCTAGAGGGGGGGTGAATAGGTGATGGCTAATCTAATGGTCACTTAATGCCAATTAATTCGGAAGCAAAAACTATTATGACCTAAACAAAACTATTACACTAAACACTACGTATAACACAAGAGTGTTGCCGAATTCCCCGTGAAGGGCTCTGGACAAACTCCTCTAGATTCTCCTTGAATGGGTTGAGGTGCCGCGTTGGCTCTCTTGGTTGAATACAAGTGTTAGCAAACAAACCCAAGCAAGTATAACAATTAAGCACACAAATATATCATGCATGTAAAGATAAACACAATAGAAGCATGCAAGATATAAACAAGAGACAAAGAGAGAGTGAGCAATCGCAAACTCGAGAAAATCTCTTTTAACACTCTTGATAAACTCTCCTTTTGATTGGAAATATTTGCTCTAAAACAAGTGGAGAAAACCTCTTAAAAGAGTTGAGAAAACTGGTGAAAAATCCACTTGAAAATCTTGTTGAAAATCATGTCCAAACCCCCAAATTTATAGGGCTAGAAAAACTAGCCGTTAGGGTTCTGTCAGGCCTAACGGTCAACCGTCCGATCGGCCGCCCAACGGTCATATTTCAAACCGTTTGAGCTATCGGTCGACCGGGCGGTCGACCGAGCCAGGATACAGAGAGCAATCTCTCTGTCTGGTCGGCCGCCCGGCAGTCCGGGGCCTTTCCAGAGAGCAGAGCTCTCTGGACGGTCGACCGGGTCGGTCGGCCGGCCATCCTGCAGAACTAGCGTGCACGTCTGTGCACGTCGGTCGACCAGGTTGGTCGACCGGCAACAGCCAGATCAGAAAACTTAGGGATTTAAAATATGGTCTTTTTGGCTCACATAAAATCCCATAAAATACTGAAAAATCTACAAAAATAGTTTTACCAATATACTTTAATAAACAAATATGCTTGCACAAAATCAAGGCATGTTACAAATGATTTGGACTATTTTTGTAAGTTGAAAAAATTGGCTCAATTGAAAACTTGTATTTTCCAAAACTTGATTTTTCCAAACTATATCTTTTCAAAACATCTCCAAATACAAAAACAAGATATTTAAACAACTTTGAAAGCATAGAGTGTATGGATATGATCCACTACACAAACATGGTGAAATATCTATGTTTTTGACATTAAGCACTAAATAAGGTTTTGGATAAAAACATGTAAACTTTGAATACCAAAAATCAAAACACTTGAAGTCTTCACTTGAATACATGTTTGGTTTTTGGTTAAAATTCTTTTCTAAAACAAACTAAATCAAGAGTGTGTGTGTGTATATGATACTTGAGCAATCCACCAACTATTCTATCCTTTACATTTTATCTAAAAATAAAATCTTCTAAAAACAAATCTAGACTCAAGTCTTTATCTTCTTGAAGTCTTCACTTGAAGCCTTCTCATCTTCTTGTCTTGGTCCAAACACGATCCAATGGCTCTTGGATCAAACCGTGCTAGCTCCAAAACTTGACTTTAAATCCTTTGTTGAAGCTATGCACCTACTAAGATCTTGATCATAAATCTGTCACTAATTAAATACAAGATCATTAGTAAACATAACTACATGAGTTGATCATCATCAAAACTAGAGTGATGGGCTTTCGGGCCAACAATCTCCCCCTTTTGATGATGACAAAACTCATGAAGTTATATATGCATGGATTAAAGTAAAGCTCCAAAGAAGCTCCCCCTTAACTCATGCATACCAAATAAACAAAATAAATATGCAATGAGGCACATAAACATGTATGCAAATGTAGGAGTAAACAAAATCACAAAATCTTTTTCTCCTATTTGCAAAATAAAACATATATGCATTAAACACAAATATTAATCCCCTTTAAGCAAGGAAAACATGCATATATCTCAAATACTTCTCCCCTTTTTGTCAATCATCAACAAAGGGGTTAAAGTAAAAGGAAAATCATCAAATCTTTCTCCCCCTTTTTGTCAGAAACAAAGAGATCAATAAGGGGTCAAATCAAACATATCAATAAAAGGTATATGCGATATACATTCATGAAGAGGAAGACGGTTAAGTAACTTCCCTACACATATACATTACATGAAAGAGGGATGACAAGCCCTAATTCACATAACGTATAATATGTAATGCATAAAAGGAGATGTAAAGCTTCCCCTACACACGTGTACCACATAAAGAAGAGTTGTTAAGCTCCTCAATATATAATACACTCAACATGAATCTATATATAGAAGAGATGTTAAGCTCTTCTTGCATATAGGCAATAAAAATCAAAAATTTTGATTTTTCTTATAAAACAAAATTTTGAATTTTCTCAATAAAACAAATCTTGAGAATTTTTCTTACAAATTTTATTTTCTTATCATAAACAACTTTGTGCTTTAAACATGTAAAACAATTTTAACTCAAGCACAATTAACTCATATATATGTATGAAAAATGAGTATACCAAATGAGATTGATACATACATATATAAGAAAACAAAATATGAGTATATACAAAAAATAGAGTCAAATTGATACCAATTGAAACGATCCAATGATACCAATTGAAAATAACAATGTAAATCATGTATATGACTCATAACCTATACCTCCCAACCAAGTTCAAGATTAAAATATTTTTCACATAAAGCATACATGAACATGATCTCCCAGCCATCCGCCCATAAAGGTTGGAAGGGGTTTTCGAAAATAATTTTGAAAATAGTTAAGCATTGAAAATCTCTTCCAAATGAAGAATAATTAACTAGTTTAAAAGTAATTTTTGAAAAACTAGTTAAAGATCCTTCAAAACAAGAACCAAAACATATGTATTTCATGAATCATTCCAAATACACAAAAATTGACACTCAAAATCGATGAAGCTAAAAACATGTTCATGAAATAAGGTCATGACAAAATAAATAAAGTGTGAGTGTTCAAGAATCATGTAATTAGCATTTTCATGAAAATAGTCAATGAAGCTCAAATCAAACATGAATATTATTTTATTAAACAAAACATGAAAATTCATTTTTCTTTAAAAATAAACTTCTAGATATATGTGTGATTTATCTAAATCTAACAATATGCATACATATCTCAAACATAAAACGAGTCTATTAATAGTATTTGCATGAAGGCAAGAGACTCAAAAGGATATACATGTATATTTATTAGATTTGAAGAAAAATTACATATACATGAAGTAAACCATGAAAATTGGCAAAACAAGTATAAATGAAAGAATCATCAAAACTAGCCTATATATGTGCATATAGTGGGTACAAATGAGCATGAAGTGTAAACATATATGAATCAATTTGTTCTCACTATTTGTACATGTATAAAACAAGTTTTAATAAAAACTACATTTAAACAAGTATATACCACATGAAGCACAAATCAAAAACATGAACATGCTAAAAATGTCACATATGAAATAAGTATGTATAATAAACTAGAAGTTTAGAAATAGTTACCAAACCAAGGAACTACTCCAAATCTCCAAAACATGGTGGTTGACCCACCAAAACCTCCTTGATAGCGATGCATCCATATATGTGTCCATCAAGTCTAGGTGCATCCACCATCAAGGCACCATCCCTCTCACGTCGTGTGAGAGCCCTCACCTACATCAAAAACACATGGTGGGGGTTTTGGTACCCATTTTCTTTTGGGTCCTTGGGGGTTAGTCTTAAAAGGCACCCAAACATTTTTATTTTTAGCAAAATTTAAAACATGCAACTTATCAAAACAAAATTTTGCTAAATGGCCTTTGCGGTCACAATGTGTACAAGTGTACACCTTGGTATGCTTATGTGTGTGAGTGTGATCATGACGTGTAACATAAGCATGATGTGGATGATGATGTGCATGAATGTATGGAGTTTGTTTCTTTGAAAACATAGACTCCAACCTAGAATGATTAAATGCACATGAGCTCAAAGTTGAGCTTAAACTATTTATTTTGTTTTTTAAAACATTAATCTCATTAATGGTGGCATGTAAAGCATGATGAGATATAAAATCATTTTTCTTATTCTTTTTAGAAAAACTTTCTTTTTCTTTTGCACAAATTTTTCTTTTTAAAGAATTATTTTCTTGAAAAACACTTTCTTTTTGTTTTTCCACCAAAGCAATTTCATTTTTCAAAGACATATTTCCTTCACATAAATCATTTAACTTAGACATTAAGGAAACATTTTCATTTTTCAAAATTTCATTTTCTTTTACAATGCATGCAACCTTATTTCTAAATGAATCATTTTCCTTATGCATGCAATCAACATTCTTTTTCAAATTTTTATTTTCTCTTCTTAGCATGTCATATTTTTCAAGTAATTGTTGACAAAAACAAGCAAGCTCATCATATGACATGTCATTTTTATCTACCTCAGATTCGGTAGTTACCTCAAGGGGGTTATCCCCTTGGACCATGTAGCATACATTGGAAGGGTCGCTTCCAACATCCGAGTCGCTCCCCGCATAGTATTGATCATTTTCGTCAAGGGAGATCAAAGTGTTCCAAACTACAAAAGCCAAATCAAGATTAGCAACCCTAAATAAATAATCATCATTTAGGGTAGATCTTAAAGCATTTAGGGCTTTTGTATTAGCCTCAAAATTCTTGCCATTTAAACAATATGCATCATTAGTTGTGGCAAGGTAAACATGAATTCCTAAGGCCTTGAGGTACAATGACATCTTAATCTTCCAAATTTGGATGTTAAGAATATCAAAGGTGGGAGGTGACATAAAGTCCATGGTGTGTGTACAAAAATTGTGATTAGCCTAAAATGAGGATCTTTAACTCTAGGTTGTTAGACCCAAATTCAGAGCACTTGGCTCTGATACCAATTGTAAGTTCACCTAGAGGGGGGGTGAATAGGTGATGGCTAATCTAATGGTCACTTAATGCCAATTAATGCGGAAGCAAAAACTATTATGACCTAAACAAAACTATTACACTAAACACCACGTATAACACAAGAGTGTTGCCGAATTCCCCGTGAAGGGCTCTGGATAAACTCCTCTAGATTCCCCTTGAATGGGTTGAGGTGCCGCGTTGGCTCTCTTGGTTAAATACAAGTGTTAGCAAACAAACCCAGCAAGTATAACAATTAAGCACACAAATATATCATGCATGTAAAGATAAACACAATATAAGCATGCAAGATATAAACAAGAGACAAAGAGAGAGAGAGAGAGTGAGCAATCGCAAACACAAGGGATTTGTTTCGAGGTTCGAGCACACTTGCTCTACATCCCCGCCTTCGACACACGAAGGATTTCCACTATAATCGATCCCACCGGATCACTCGGTGCCGCAACACCTACAAGCTCTCGGACTCTCTAGCCCGTACACACCGCAAGCCCACCGGCTCGCCGAGACCGCACCTCAAACAAAGAGTTCGCACCCGAACCCGAAACACCGAGTCCCCTCTAGGACCCAAAACAATGCGAACACAACCGTCCGCCTTCTCAAAGGAACAAAGTAGAACTTTGGTGATCACAACTCTTGATCACCTAAAATCCTCTCACAACAAACTCCTATAGGATGAATAGCAATGGATAGCTCAAGTGTTTGTGTGAGAAAAACAAGGATAAGAATGGTGGAGGAAAACTCGAGAAAATCTCTTTTAACACTCTTGATAAACTCTCCTTTTGATTGGAAATATTTGCTCTAAAACAAGTGGAGAAAACCTCTTAAAAGAGTTGAGAAAACTGGTGAAAAATCCACTTGAAAATCTTGTTGAAAATCATGTCCAAACCCCCAAATTTATAGGGCTAGAAAAACTAGCCGTTGGGGTTCTGTCAGGCCTAACGGTCGGCCGTCCCGTCCGTCGGCTGGCCAACGGTTATATTTCAGACCGTTTGAGCCATCGGTCGACCGGGCGATCGACCGAGCCAGGATACAGATAGAAATCTCTCTGTCCGGTCGGTCGCCCGGCCGTCCGGGGCCTTTCCAGAGAGCAGAGCTCTCTGGACGGTCGACCGGGTCGGTCGGCCGGCCATCCTGAAGAACCGGCGTGCACGTCTGTGCACGTCGGTCGACCGGGTCGGTCGACCGGCTACAGCCAGATCAGAAAACTTAGAGATTTAAAATATGATCTTTTTGGCTCACATAAAATCCCATAAAATACTGAAAAATCTACAAAAATAGTTTTACCAATATACTTTAATAAACAAACATGATTGCACAAAATCAAGGCATGTTACAAATGATTTGGACTATTTTTGTAAGTTGGAAAAATTGGCTCAATTGATAACTTGTATTTTCCAAAACTTGATTTTTCCAAACTATGTTTTTCCAAAACATCTCCAAATACAAAAACAAGATATTTAAACAACTTTGAAACCATAGAGTGTATGGATATGATCCACTACACAAACATGGTGAAATATCTATGTTTTTGACATTAAGCACTAAATAAGGTTTTGGATAAAAACATATAAACTTTGAATACCAAAAATCAAAACACTTGAAGTCTTCACTTGAATACATGTTTGGTTTTTGGTTAAAATTCTTTTCTAAAACAAACTAAATCAAGAGTGTGTGTGTGTATATGATACTTGAGCAATCCACCAACTATTCTATCCTTTACATTTTATCTAAAAATAAAATCTTCTAAAAAACAAACCTAGACTCAAGTCTTCATCTTCTTGAAGTCTTCACTTGAAGCCTTCTCATCTTCTTGACTTGGTCCAAACACGATCCAATGGCTCTTGGATCAAACCGTGCTAGCTCCAAAACTTGACTTTAAATCCTTTGTTGAAGCTATGCACCTACTAAGATCTTGATCATAAATCTGTCACTAATTAAACACAAGATCATTAGTAAACTAACTACATGAGTTGATCATCATCAAAACTAGAGTGATGGGCTTTCGGGCCAACATTGTCATCAATGTCCATTATAATACCTCTCTTGGCACCTTATCATAAGCTTTTTCTATATCAATAAAGACCATATGCAAATTTCTCTTCCTCTTTCCAAATCGCTCTATAAGTTAACGAAGCAAATGAATAGCCTCTGTTGTCGATCGCCTCGGCATAAACCCAAACTGATTCTCAGATAATTTAATATTTTTCCTTAACCTGTATTCAATTACCCTTTCTCAAAACTTCATGGTGTGATACATGAGTTTTATTTCACGATAGTTTGAACAACTCTGGATATCACTCTTATTCTTATAGAGAGATACTAGGGTACTCTTCCTTCACTCATTTGGCATCTTTTAATTAGCCAGATCTTGTTAAAGAGGTTTGTCAGCCATGTCACGCACACCTCTCCTAAGCATCTTTATACCTCAATAGGAATTCCATCCGGGCCAACAGGTTTCCTTGACTTCATCCTCTTCAAGGCCTTTTTAATTTCAAATTCGCTAATTTTGCGCATATAATTACAGTTTATATCTTGGCACTGAATGGTAAGATCATCCAAATCTTGAGTAGAACTACTATTGAATAATTTGTCAAAATACTCTTCCATCTTTCTTTGATTTCTTCATCTTAAATTAAAACCTTCTGATCCTCATCTTTGAAATACCTCACAGTACATAAGTCTGTAGTCTTTCTCTCTCTTATTCGAGCAATTCTATATATATCATTTTCAATCTCTTTAGTATTCAAATTTATATACATTTCTTTATACACTTTAGCTCTTGCATTCTGAACAGCTTTCTTAGCCTCCTTCCGGGCTAGCTTATACCTCTCACAACTCACTCCATCATAATTTTTCTTCAAATCTCTGTAAGAGTCCCATTTCATCTTAATGGCAGCTTTTACCTCTTCATTCCACTATGATGTATCCTTATATGGTGGAGCACTACCCCGTGACTCACTAAGTACATCTTTAGCGACTCTTTTAATGCATCTAGCAATATTGTTTCATGTTGTATTGGAATCATCTTGGGCTTTCTAATCTGCTTCATGTACTACTCGATCGATAATAACTCCTTGGTTACCTTCTTTTAGCCGCCGCCACCACTTAATCTTAGAATCTAACTTACATTTAATCTTTCTAAATCTCCTTCTAATCCGATATTTAAAATTAAGAGTTATTTTGGTGAACTACACTCTTACCCAGTACTACCTTGCAATCCATACAATAACCTCTATCTACTTTCCTAGTCAAAAAGAAATCTATTTGGCTCACTTGATCCACTTCTAAAAGTAATCTGTAACGCCCCGATCCCGGCGGGTACGGGGACGTTACTGCAACGTATATACGCAGGTCAGAAATACCCTCACGTATATACGCTAAGCATCAGTACAGGCAAGAATCAGAGTACGGAAGCAAATGGTGCATTATACATTCCAACACATGAGTACAATTACAAAGTTATCACCAGAGGTGACAAATATTACAATAATATTACATCACCAACATGGCGCAAATGCGAGAATACAAAGGATGTATAAGTATGAACAGTACAAAAGGCACTCACGAGTTTACAAAAGGAAAACTCGAGAGGCATACAGGGGGCCTGGAAGGATAGAGCTTCAGATAGTCTGCTGGAGATCCATGCTACCGCTGCGCCACTCTGATCAACAACTGGGGGAATCCACACGCTCCAAGCTCCATGACCTGGACATGAGAATCTAGGGGAGTCAGATAGAACTCCCCAGGCGAGTGGTGATACAAAAGCCGGATTGCGTGCTGAGATAAGTACAAGTGTATCGATAAAACCGAATCATAATCATGCATTGAAAACCGTGTCGTGAGCATAAGCATGTATAGGCGGGTAGATATATAACAAGTGATATCAAGCAGGAAGTACTCATGGTATGATAAGATAAGAGAAGGAAAAGAGATGAGAAGTAAAGTAGATAGGGCAACACCAGATATCTCCTAAACTAACATAAAACCGGTAAAAACCGATAAAACCGAATAAAACCGATTACGAGCAAAACGATTGTACAAGCTTAGGTCACGACCCCATGAGACTAGTACCTCGAAGGAATAATCCAAATAAGAAAACCCTCATTTATATACCTTTATCCCATGTCACCGAAATCCAAGCGCATACAACCCGGATTACAAAACAACACAACAGTTTAATATTAGCATATTATTATAATTGGGGCCGTCTAAGTTGTAGGTTTTAGTATGTGTCTCATTCCACATATTTTCACTTACAACTTATATAGCAAGTTATTCGGAAACTGATAAAGTTCGATGAATCATGTTTCGGATGGGCCCCGTACATGCCTGGGACAACGGTTCAGGAGTATCCGGTGCTGAGCCGGAACGTACCGCTAGGTAGCGGGACTTATTTACGCCCGAACAGGAATAGAGTATCACAGATCCCATAGAAATAGGCCTAGGGCGTGTGCATACCCGGCAGGAATAGACAGGAGTAGGGGTGCCAGCACACCCCCCGGAATCCCTGGTGGCCGCCAGGTGATCCCTTAAGTATGTGGCCACGCGTGACTCGATAAGACCACCATAAACATGATTAATCAGGGCCCATCAGTTTCCCCCAAACTGGGTGCAAGTTGTCTTATAATAATTTATCATGTAATTATCAATTTACGGGAATAACAGGAGCAGGACATGATCAGGAATTCAGGAGTACAGGTCACTGTATATAATACAGGATAACAGGTCACTGTATATAATACAGGATAACAAGACAGGATTCCCGTAAATGTGATAATCACAGGTCAAGTATTAATATAAAAGGAGTATATAACAGGCATAACAGGAGCCATAACAAGAATAACGGGAGTTCATAACAAGAGATCAGTGTCAAGTAGTAGCATGTCTGGTGTCAGGTGATAACACATTAGTTGTCAAGTGATACAAACAGGAGTTAAATAGTAGCATGTAAATGACATGTATGAAGTATTGGCATGTCAATGAAGTAATGGCATGTCAAGTGTTAATATATCAGGTAAATACATGGCATGATGATAGAGTAGTAGCTGAGCACAACCAAGCGGAGCTGAGCAAGCTGGAGGCACAGACAGCCAACAGCATTTAACACCGGAGCGTCTGGCAAGCTTACCGGGACAACTCGGCTTAAAAGGCGAGTAGCAAATCCGGCAGAATCTTGCCTTGACGAATCTAGTGATAAAGTGCTGAACGCTGATCATGATAACCAGGCGGAGCTGAGAAACCTGACGGTCCCAATCACCTCTTTTTCAAGATAGTGAGAGACCGAAGGCTGAAGGACGGAGAGACCTGTCGGTCCCAATCACTTCCCTTTCGAGATAGTGAGAGACCGGAGGCTGAAGGACCTGACGGTCTCAACTCACTTCCCTTTCGAGATGGTGAGAGACCGGAGGTCAAGAACGCTCGGGGTTTAAGCGTACTCTCGGTGGCTACTAGCCATCCCAGGAGTGGGCAGAAACCCGGAGTCGGTACAAGAGTACATGCAATGTTAATACGGCTTAGGCAAGACAATGTGCGAGGGTAGCTAATCTACCGTAGAGTAGTGAAGCCTGAAGGCTGAGTAGAGGTACCGGGTACCCGCACGAGTTGTTCTATCCTATTACAAGCATTACAGTATATCAGTCCGGTTCGAGTCAAGACATGTCCACAAAATACAACACACACACCCATACAACCACACCGCACTGATACTAAACATAATAAAATACAAGTCCATTTTCTTGGCGAGGAAAGTCACTCGCCTAAAACGCCACTTTTGAAGCTTTGCGCGTCCAAATTCCCGGGAGAGGAAAAACACCAAGTGAACAAAGGAAAGGGGGGTTTGGCCTTTGGGTGGCCGCCGGCCCTAGGGGTGGTGCGCCACCCCTTGGTGGCCTAGGGGATGTTCGGTCATGGCAAGAGAGAGGAGAGAGTGAAGGTGGAGGTGTTGGAGTAGGTGGGGGAGTTATTTGGTGGAGTTGAAGTTGTTTGGAGGAAAATGAAAGGAAATTTGAATAAGGTGAAGATGATGGTGACGTTGAGGTTGAGGGTGATGAAGGTGGTGTTATGGTGGTGAAAGTAAAAATGGTTGTGAAGAGGGAAGCTTCTTAGTGGTGGTGATGGAATTTGTGGAAGGTGGTGAAATTGTCGCCGGAATGATTACCGAATAATCGTGAACGATTACCGGAATAATCACCAGAGATGTTGCCGACGAAGAAGAGCTCGGCCCCAATCCAAGGAGGGTGGCCGGCCTAGGTTATGGTGGTGGGGTGATGGTGAAATTGATGGTGGAAGTGAAGATGGTGGTGGTGACGTTGGTGTTGTCGTTGAAGTTGTTACCGAAATGATTACCGGAATAATCGTAAACGATTACCGGAATAATCATCGGAGATATGGCCGATGAAGAAGAGCTCGGCCCCAATCCAAGGAGGGTGGCCGGCCCTATAAAAGATGATGGGGTGGTGGTTTTGTGGAGAAGTTTTGTTGTGGTGGTAGTTTTGGAAAAGGTAAAGGAGAAGGTGAAGGCTTTGGTGGAGTTGTTGAAGTTGCGGTGCTTTAAATGGAGATGGAGGAGGAAGAAGATGAAGGTAGGAAGTTGGAGAAGTTGTAGTAGTTGTTGTTGTGGTGGAGATGAAGGAGGAGTTGGTGGTGGTTGGAGTTGTGGTGAAGAGAAAATGAAGTGGAATGAAGAAGGAAAAGTATATATATAGGATTTGGGAATTGTGAAGGTGATGTAAAAATGTAAAAAAGAGGGGGTTATTTGTAAAATGGCGGGGTGAGGTGGCTCTCTTTGGCCGGCCATGGTGATGGTAGAGGAGTTGGATATTTTGGAGAAGATATTTTTGGAGGAGGAGATATTTTTGGTGGAAGGTTGGAGAAGATAATGGAAGAATGGAGAATTTGGTAGAATTTGGTGGAAGGAAAAGGAAGGAAAGAAAATAGGAAAAAGGAAAAGAAAATAGAAAAAGGAAGATATTTTCTTGAAAAAAAAGTGAAAATAATTAGAGTAGCGGATTCCCGGGATTCGGTTTGCGGATGCGGAAAACTTTCGGAAAAATACCGAAATCGTCCGAAAATCAAGTATCTCGGAACGACCCGCAAAAATTCTCAAAAATCAAGAATATTATTCTAAGAATCATGATGAAATCCATTTCAAGAAATTCTTTATAATTTTTAAATTAAAAATCCTGAAATCGGCCGCCAATATCGGTCGACACCAAATCTGGCAGAAATCTGATAAATTCTGAAAATTCTCAAAAAATGAATTAATATAGTAAATATTATTCTAAGCAAATATAGGAAAGCGATTTCTCAAAATTTGAATCCATTTATAAATTAAAAATTCAGGAATCGGTCAGCGGTGCTGGTCGACACCGGTTTTGAAGATTTTCCATTTAATTCAGGAAATTTCCAGAAAATCATAGAAATTCTAAAATATTGGAAAATGATGTTTGAAACTAAAATCGGTCAAATCTGAATACCGAAAAGACCAAATTGAGTAAGACACTAGGATCGGGTCCCTGGTTCAGAGAAAAGCAGACTCTGAGTCCACGAATCCGGATTCAAGACAAAACGATCATATAAATAATTCATAATACAAAATAAATATAGGAAGTAAATCGAAAAATACGATCAGAAAATACGAATACGCAACTAGGTACGTATTCTGAGAGCGGGGTGTTACATTCCATCCACCTTACAAAAAATTGCGTCCTCGCAATTTCGATAAGGGGTAAAATGAACACAAAGGGACATGGGTGGAAATTATACCATTCAAGATATGAAGTACTATAGGTAGGGCTCTCAAGTTGACGAAACAGTAATCAGAATATAGATATCTTCTGCACCTCTAGCTGTATAAGTTTTTGAACGGTACCAAATAATACTGATCTGATGTCGTTACTTTGCAATAGAGTTGGATACTTGATAGCCCTCCGAGAATAAGCCAGAATACTGAAGATATAGGAGACCCTGATAGTCATGAGCATAATAAAGAAGACCGATAATTGAGAATTCTGAATACCAGGCATCAATCACTCTGAAAGATATAGCCGAGAATGTAGAATATCCGTAGAGAATTCCGACTATTGACTCCTGAAAGATAACCCGATTAGGATCAATCCTGAGAATACCCGAACTTCAAAGAGTTAGCCAAAGAGATCATATAATCGCTTCATTCAGAACCAGCCGCTACTTCTCTAGTCTATTCATATCTTAAGTTAGTACAAAGGCTTCGAAAAACCAAAACAGGGGAAAGATGGAAAGGATGTGGAATCAAAGGAAAGATGATCAAGAAAAAGATAACTCTGCACTTGTAGTTAGATTGTATAACCAGGACTCATGCATTCTAGTTGCAAATTTCTTTACCATTAATTTGCAGTCTGGACGTACTGAGGATGTAGAACCTAGGCTCTGATGCCATCCTGTAACGCCCCGATCCCGGCGGGTACGGGGACGTTACTGCAACGTATATACGCAGGTCAGAAATACCCTCACGTATATACGCTAAGCATCAGTACAGGCAAGAATCAGAGTACGGAAGCAAATGGTGCATTATACATTCCAACATATGAGTACAATTACAAAGTTATCACCAGAGGTGACAAATATTACAATAATATTACATCACCAATATGGCGCAAATGCGAGAATACAAAGGATGTACAAGTATGAACAGTACAAAAGGCACTCACGAGTTTACAAAAGGAAAACTCGAGAGGCATACAGGGGGCCTGGAAGGATAGAGTTTCAGATGGTCTGCTGGAGATCCATGCTATCGCTGCGCCACTCTGATCAACAACTGGGGGAATCCACACGCTCCAAGCTCCATGACTTGGACATGAGAATCCAGGGGAGTCAGATAGAACTCCCCAGGCGAGTGGTGATACAAAAGCCGGATGGCGTGCTGAGATAAGTACAAGTGTATCGATAAAATCGAATCATAATCATGCATTGAAAACCGTGTCGTGAGCATAAGCATGTATAGGCGGGTAGATATATAACAAGTGATATCAAGCAGGAAGTACTCATGGTATGATAAGATAAGAGAAGGTAAAGAGATGAGAAGTAAAGTAGATAGGGCAACACCAGATATCTCCTAAACTAACATAAACCCGGTAAAAACCGATAAAATCGAATAAAACCGATTACGAGCAAAACCGATTGTACAAGCTTAGGTCACGGCCCCATGAGACTAGTACCTCAAAGGAATAATCCAAACAAGGAAACCCTCATTTATATACCTTTATCCCATGTCACCGAAATCCAAGCGCATACAACCCGGATTACAAAACAACACAACAGTTTCATATTAGCATATTATTATAATTGGGGCCGTCTAAGTTGTAGGTTTTAGTATGTGTCCCATTCCACATATTTCCACTTACAACTTATATAGCAAGTTATTCGAAAACTGATAAAGTTCGATGAATCATGTTTCGGATGGGCCCCGTACATGCCCGGGACAACGGTTCAGGAGTATCCGGTGCTTAGCCGGAACGTACCGCTAGGTACCGGGACTTATTTACGCCCGAACAGGAATAGAGTATCGCAGATCCCATAGAAATAGGCCTAGGGCGTGTGCATACCCGGCAGGAATAGACAGGAGTAGGGGTGCCAGCACACCCCACAGAATCCCTGGTGGCCGCCAGGTGATCCCTCAAGTATGTGGCCACGCGTGACTCGATAAGACCACCATAAACATGATTAATCAGGGCCCATCAGTTTCCCCCAAACTGGGTGCAAGTTGTCTTATAATAATTTATCATGTAATTATCAATTTACGGGAATAACAGGAGCAGGACATGATCAGGAATTCAGGAGTACAGGTCACTGTATATAATACAGGATAACAGGTCACTGTATATAATACAGGATAACAAGACAGGATTCCCATAAATGTGATAATCACAGGTCAAGTATTAATATAACAGGAGTACATAACAGGCATAACAGGAGCCATAACAAGCATAACGGGAGTTCATAACAAGAGATCAGTGTCAAGTAGTAGCATGTCTGGTGTCAGGTGATAACACATTAGTTGTCAAGTGATACAAACAGGAGTTAAATAGTAGCATGTAAATGACATGTATGAAGTAATGGCATGTCAATGAAGTAATGACATGTCAAGTGTTAATATATCAGGTAAATACATGGCATGATGATAGAGTAGTAGCTGAGCACAACCAAGCGGAGCTGAGCAAGCTGGAGGCACAGACAGCCAACAGTATTTAACACTGGAGCGTCTGGCAAGGTTACCAGGACAACTCGGCTTAAAGGGCGAGTAGCAAATCCGGCAGCATCTTGCCTTGACGAATCTAGTGATAAAGTGCTGAACGCTGATCATGATAACCAGGCGGAGCTGAGAAACCTGACGGTCCCAATCACCTCTTTTTCAAGATAGTGAGAAACCGGAGGCTGAAAGACGGAGAGACCTGTCGGTCCCAATCACTTCCCTTTCGAGATAGTGAGAGACCGGAGGCTGAAGGACCTGACGGTCTCAACTCACTTTCCTTTCGAGATGGTGAGAGACCGGAGGTCAAGAACGCTCGGGGTTTAAGCGTACTCTCGGTGGCTACTAGCCATCCCAGGAGTGGGCAGAAACCCGGAGTCGGTACAAGAGTACATGCAATGTTAATACCGCTTAGGCATGACAATGTGCGAGGGTAGCAATCTACCGTAGAGTAGTGAAGCCTGAAGGCTGAGTAGAGGTACCGGGTGCCCGCACGAGTTGTTCTATCCTATTACAAGCATTACAGTATATCAGTCCGGTTCGAGTCAAGACATGTCCACAAAATACAACATACACCCATACAACCACACCGCACTGATACTAAACATAATAAAATACAAGTCCATTTTCTTGGCGAGGAAAGTCACTCGCCTAAAACGCCACTTTTGAAGCTTTGCGCGTCCAAATTCCCGGGAGAGGAAAACACCAAGTGAACAAAGGAAAGGGGGCTTGGCCTTTGGGTGGCCGCTGGCCCTAGGGTGGTGCGCCACCCCTTGGTGGCCTAGGGGATGTTCGGTCATGGCAAGAGAGAGGAGAGAGTGAAGGTGGAGGTGTTGGAGTAGGTGGTGGAGTTATTTGGTGCAGTTGAAGTTGTTTGGAGGAAAATGAAAGGAAATTTGAAGAAGGTGAAGATGATGGTGATGTTGAGGTTGAGGGTGATGAAGGTGGTGTTATGGTGGTGAAAGTAAAAATGGTTGTGAAGAGGGAAGCTTCTTAGTGGTGGTGATGGAATTTGTGGAAGGTGGTGAAATTGTCGCCGGAATGATTACCTGAATAATCGTGAACGATTACCGGAATAATCACCGGAGATGTTGCCGACGAAGAAGAGCTCGGCCCCGATCCAAGGAGGGTGGCCGGCCTAGGTTATGGTGGTGGGGTGATGGTGAAATTGATGGTGGAAGTGAAGATGGTGGTGGTGACGTTGGTATTGTCGTTGAAGTTGTTACCGAAATGATTACCGGAATAATCGTAAACGATTACCAGAATAATCATCGGAGATATGGACGATGAAGAAGAGCTCGGCCCCAATCCAAGGAGGGTGGCCGGCCCTATAAAAGATGATGGGGTGGTGGTTTTTGTGGAGAAGTTTTGTTGTGGTGGTAGTTTTGGAAAAGGTAAAGGAGAAGGTGAAGGCTTTGGTGGAGTTGTTGAAGTTGCGGTGCTTTAAATGGAGATGGAGGAGGAAGAAGATGAAGGTAGGAAGTTGGAGAAGTTGTAGTAGTTGTTGTTGTGGTGGAGATGGAGGAGTTGTGGTGGTTGGAGTTGTGGTGAAGAGAAAATGAAGTGGAATGAAGAAGGAAAAGTATATATAGGATTTGGGAATTGTGAAGGTGATGTAAAAATGTAAAAGAGGGGGGTTATTTGTAAAATGGCGGGGTGAGGTGGCTCTCTTTGGCCGGCCATGGTGATGGGAGAGGAGTTGGATATTTTGGAGAAGATATTTTTGAGGAGGAGATATTTTTGGTGGAAGGTTGGAGAAGATAATGGAAGAATGGAGAATTTGGTAGAATTTGGTGGAAGGAAAAGGAAGGAAAGAAAATAGGAAAAAGGAAAAGAAAATGGAAAAAGGAAGATATTTTCTTGGAAGAAAAAGTGAAAATAATTAGAGTAGCGGATTCCCGAGATTCGGTTGCGGATGCGGAAAACTTTCAGAAAAATACTGAAATCGTCCGAAAATCAAGTATCTCGGAACGACCCGCAAAAATTCTCAAAAATTAAGAATATTATTCTAAGAATCATGGTAAAATCCATTTCAAGAAATTCTTTATAATTTTTAAATTAAAAATCCTGGAATCGGCCGCCAATATCGGTTAACACCAAATCTGGCAGAAATCTGATAAATTCTGAAAATTCTCAAAAATGAATTAAGATAGTAAATATAATTCTAAGTAAATATGGGAAAGCGGTTTCTCAAAATTTGACTCCATTTGTAAATTAAAAATCCAGGAATCGGTCAGCGATGCTGGTCGACACCGGTTTTGAAGATTTTCCATTTAATTCAGGAAATTCCAAAAAATCATAGAAAATCTAAAATATTGGAAAATGATGTTTGAAACTAAAATCGGTCAAATCTGAATACCGGAAAGACCAAATTGAGTAAGACACTAGGATCGGGTCCCTGGTTCAGAGAAGAGCAGACTCTAAGTCCACGAATCCAGATCCAAGACAAAACGATCATATAAATAATTCATAATACAAAATAAATACAGGAAGTAAATCGAAAAATACGATCAGAAAATATGAATACGCAACTAGGTACGTATTCTGGGAGCGGGGTGTTACATAATCAAGTAAGACTCTCTTTTCCTAAACTAAGTATTCGCTAAGATCAAATCATAGGACAAAGCAAAATTTAGAATCGAGTTACCTGGTTTATTTCTTTCCCCAAAACTAAATCCTTCATGTACGCTATCAAACCCATAACGACTAGTTCCTACATACCCATTGTGTTCTCCGCCTATGAAAAGCTTTTCTCTAATGGGTATGTCTTACACTATCTCATCTAAATCCTCTTAAAATTGATGCTTACTAGACTCATCAAGTCCTACTTATGATGTATAGACACTAATAACATTAAAAATATCCTTACCTAAAATAAGTTTAACTAGTAATCCTATCATCTTTTCTCTTAATCTCCACTACGTTCTCAACCAATTGTTTAATTATGATCACACCCACCCTATTACAATTTCTATCTATACCAGTATACCAAAGTTTATAACCCAAGGCTTTATAATTCTAACTTTTTTACCTACCCACTTAGTTTCCTACACACACAAAATAGTAACATTCCGTCTAACCATAGCATCAACCAACTCTGCTAATGTACCTGTAAGAGAACCTACATTTCATGATGCTAACATAATCTTGTAAGAAACTAAAAGAGAAATTTTCTTTTCTCTTTCTTTTACTGCTAAATAGAAATAAGAGTTTTGTGCAAATATACAACGAGACAAGGAGCTCACGGTAATCAAAAATATACTTTTGCACTTATCAATTCGAAATAACTTGAATAAATTAGTGAGATGTATGTTATTGGGAAAGGTGTATGTTTGGCTTGTGGAAGATCAGGTTCTAAGTTGACGACGAGCTATCGTCTTTATTTAAAGAAAAAAAAAAACTGAATAGCTATGAACGTTTAAGATTCCAATATCTGAGGGGAATAAAAAAAGAAGTAAAATCCTTCACTATTTTATAAAATTTTAATTTAATTTTATTATTATTATCATCATCATCATCAAAACCGACTGAGTAAAGTAAGGGAGATTTTCTCCCGTGACTCTTATATTAAATTTGGCCATCCGTCTCACTTTTTTTCCTTTTAACTTTTCCCTTTATAGGCAACACTGAGCAGGGGGAGCCGACCTTTCCCTCTCTCTCCGTGTCAATCTCTCGTCGTCCCTATCCCTCCCCACTTAACGACAATCTCTCCTCCGCCCCTTCTCCTTCTCTTCCTCAACAACTACTCCGCCCTCCTCCATCACCTCACGCGTGCCCCTCTCCAAGGCCGCTTCCTCCTCGAAATAACCTTCTCTGGCTTGCTCGGCGTTGGCGACTACCGCTTTACGATCTTGTTCATTCATCATCCATAAATGATGTCATTTATTTCTCCTGTTTTTCTCGCTAACTCTACAATTGACATCCTTTCTTTCTTTTTTCTATTTCGAGCAGCATCGTCGAGCCTCCGCTGTCATGTCAAGGAAAGGAATAAAGACAATGTTGCGCAAATCATCTAATTGAGGATGGGGAACTGAGAGAGGAGAGATTTTTGATGTGTTTCTCGATCACTCTTCTCTTTTTCTTTCTTCTTTATGTGTTTGTATCACTTGATTTTGTTTTGGTAATTAAGCTTTATTCTACTGAGTTTTTTTTCTGTTCAGAACTGTAGTATCTCGTTTAGTTAAATTTTTTATGGTTTTTTTCTTGCTAAACTGCAATAGGTTCTTTGGATTGAAGCAAATTAAAAGATGGGTAAGTTGAATTTTACTATTTTTTAAAAAAAAATCAAATTATCATCCCTAGCCCTAATCTTTTATATGTTCTCACCATAACTTTATATGCATGCAGTGCTTTCCCTCTGTTTATTGGAAGATTAACTCAGATGAAAATTTGAATTTTCAGTCTGTGGATTGTTATACTTGGGTCTGTTTGTTTAGAAAATATGCATTCTAATGGCCAGGTGAAATATGTGATTTCCAAGAAAAAATATGGCTATATTTGCTAAAAACCTTCTATTATTAATAATTGGTGATGCTTGTTTCCATTTTGAATGATTAATGATACATGTTTCTATCTTTATATTATTTATCAGACTATGTAATTTCACTGTTATTTGTAGATATGCGCACTATGTGTTAGATGTATTTCCAACTAAGAAAGTTAAGAATGAATGTAACTGCAATCTTTTGATTGACTTTAGAAAGCCGATTGCTTATATACCTTTAAAAAATAATTGTGATACTTATTCCACTGCTTTGTTAGATGATGCAAAGGATCTTGAGAAAGTTTTATGTTTATCAACTAATGTCCATGTCATGTTACGTGCAAATCTTGCCACACATATGGACTCATCAATGGTGTGATGTGTACTATAGTGGATATTATCATGCATCTAGTTGCAAATTCCCAATTGACATACCCCTCACCGTAATGGTTGACTTTGATAATTATCACGGTGTTTGCTTTCATGAAGGCACCAACGAAATACTAATCATGCCATAAATGTCCAATTGGAAAATATCAATTGGAATCTCATGTCAAATAACTCAACTACCCATTATCTTGTGTTGGGTTATAACAATATACAAAAGTCAGGGTCTTACTCTTGATTGAGCTATGGTAGATATTGGTTATAGAGAAAGCACCGGACTGATATTTGTTGCATTATCTAAGACTAGAAAATTTTGTGACTTGGCATTTAATCCAATTTTCAGTTTCAAACCCTAAGAAAATTGAAACATGTAATGGTCTTAAAGATCGGTTACAGGAGGAGGAACGCCTAGACTAAAAGTCCGAAAAATTTCTGAGATCGCCTTGAGCGGATACAAGTTGAATAATGATTGGAACGAGAAATTGTAATAAAGAAAAAGTTAAGAGTTAGCGAGTCTTAATCTCGTTTCAATTCTATCCGCTGCAGTAAGGGCCAAAGCGGTCGATCCACAGGGAAGGATGCGATGCAAGCGTTTCGGACGATTTCTCTGTATTACATTTAGATCAAAACAAAGAGAAAAATTGATTAGATTTGAATGATTTGATTGGAGATATGTAGTTTACTAATCTTCTACCACAACCCATAGTGCAAGTCTCAAAGAGTGAATATCATCTTAAAACAAGTAATATCTATCTTAGGTTATTAATAGAAATTCAAGCAAAATAAATGATATTAGAACCCTAACTAGTGTGCACTAATAAAAATTCAACAGTTGTTCATCCTAACTTCTAAGTATAGCATAAGAGAAGTCTTAACTTAAAGTTATGCTATCAAAGTTCTTAAGTATGAATTTATGAAGAATTGTTTAGAAGTGTAACCTAGATTAGAAAAACCTAACTATCAATTAATCTTCAAGAGAACTGTTTTAATCCTAGGGTTTCTAAAAGTGATTATCAATCAATTCACTTTCTAAACTACACTAGGGTTGTTTAAGAGATTAGCAAACCACAAATTAAAATTAGTTATTCATCTCTTTTTTTTTATTTTCAATTTTTATTTAATGTGAAAAATTGTGTGACAGAGAGAAGAAGACAAATAATAGATCTCAGCAGAAAACAAAAATTAAATGACAAAATTTAATGACAAAGAAGAAAAGTAACCTTTATTTGAATGTCACTTCTAAATACAGCGCTCCTCTCCTCCTCCAAAATATACTAAAAATGAAACGAAATTATAAGAATTTTGAAAAGAGAAAATCTAAAGAAAAACCCTAAGTTCCCGTCTCTGGACGCCCCCTCTCTGTTGCTCTGCAGGATTATAGGAGATGGAAGAAGTAGAGTCTCGGTACAACTCTCCCACGAAAACTGGTGATCATCCTCATCCATACATATGGCCGCGTTTCCGCGGCTATAGCTTGGCTTCTGGCCACGCGTTTTCTCGTGTGGCCTCCTCTGGTCCGTCCATCTGGCTATATCCTTCTGGATTCTGCATACCGACTCTTTATTTTAAAAATTCGGGATAACTTGGGAAGCAAGTTATCATAAATCTAAATCTTTTTAAAACGAATTTTTATCTTTGCGCTCTTCTCCTTTTATCTTTAGCCTTGTCCTGCAAGCAATTAGGGTTGAGTAGAAGTCCATCCTTGTCCTCTTCTTTTAGCAATTAGGAGTTCTATCTTATCCTTCCTTTTCCTCCCTTAGATTTTAAATAAAGAGTTTAAAATCCAAGTTTAGATTAGGTTAGATAATAAGAAACTTCTAAATTACTACAACTTTTGCACATGGGCTTGCACATGGGCTTTTAGGGCTTCTGGGCTTCATTCAGGCTTTATTCTTTTATTTTTTTTAATTACTCATGGCCTGCACACATTAAATAACAAAACTTTAGTAATAGTGCATAATTAAAAGAATAAATAGGGAAACATGATAGTAAATGTAATGATAAATATGCATTTTTTACTACCTATCACACCCCCACACTTATCTTTTTGCTTGTCCTCGAGTAAAAATCAAAAAGAAAGAGAAAAAGAAAAGAAAAATTAATCTATCCTAACTCACTTTCGTAGGAATCATGATTGCACTTAGCACGTGCAACAAGCCGTTAAACCTCTAGGTTACCCTAGAGGACGAGTGTTGTCTCGTGAGGCTTTTCAGCAGATTACACCCACAAAATCCATAAAAAGGAAAATATATGAAATATGTTTGAAGAGACTAAGTAGTCTATAAGTTTTAGGATTATCATTTTTATTCATTCTTAAACTTAGTCTTTATAATAAATTGTTATCCATTTTAGGTAAGAATCAAAATTAAATTTTTGTATAGTCTTTTTCGTTACCCTAAGTCATATGCATCCTTGTGAATCTTTACTAGGAATTCTTTAACTTGGACTCTCATGCCTCTTTATTATTAACTTCTCTTCTTTTTTTTTTAATATGTATAACTCATCTAATTTTCTTTTGTGTAAGTATTAAGGCTTCTTGAGACCCTCAAACCTAACTAATTGACTATTAGATGTGTTAGTACATATATAAATAATATTTCTTAGTTTTCTTAAGCTTTCTAATCCACCCATGTAGCGAACTTAAAGTCGACGGCTCCCAACTGGTTGGTTTTAGGGCACCGGATGAGAAAACACCCTACGGACTTAAGGATTCGAGTGGACTAGGCCACAAAACTAAGGATTCTATTTATAAAATCACCTTTAGGTGTGAATACTTATGCTTCTTGAGGCACATGTATCCAGCTTAATCAGTAATTTCTTTATTTTTATTATTATTTTTTATAAGGCACAAGAGTCTTTGGCTTAGAATCCTGTAAATGTATTAAGTATGCTCATTTCATTAAGGTAAAAATCGAGACTAATTATTATTCAATTTTTCCTCCTATACCTAAAAATTCAACAATTTATTTATTTTGACCAAGTTTTTGGAAATCCTAATCAGGATTTTCCTAATTCTAAAACTAACTTAAATTTCTTTCAAAGATAAGTCAAAATATTGTCCTTTTTATTTTTTTATATATCTTTTTTTATTTTTATTTATTTATTATTTATTTTTTTATGTTAGAACAAATAAAGAGAAAAAGAAAAAATTATATATTTTTTAAAAAAAATTTTATTATTTTTTTTTTTACATTTTACCCTTCCCCCACACTTGTCTCATGCATTGTCCCCAATGTATGAATGAAATGTATGGATGCATGAATTGGCAGAGGGATAGAGTTACCGATACATTGGGTCAAAAAGACTAATGGCTGCATTTACTTTCGGTAATGATTCCAAAAATATTTTAAGACATTAACCATTTACCTTGAATGTACTGCCATTTTTCGGGTCATATATCTCTATGGCTCCATGTGGAAACACAGTCTTAACAATGAAAAGCCCTGTCCATCTTGACTTTAACTTACCGGAAAGAGATGAAGTCTAGAGTTATAGAGTAACACTTTTTGTCCTTAGACAAAAGTTTTTCTAGTGATGAACTTATCGTGGAACACCTTAACCCTATCCTTCACAATTTTTGCATTTTCATATGCTTCATTCCTCAACTCCTCCAGTTCAGAAATTTGTAATTTTCGAAGCTCACTGGCCTTATCTAGATCGAAATTCAGCTGCTTAATTGCCCATAAGGCTTGGTGCTCTATCTAAACAGGAAGGTAGCAAGCCTTTCCAAAGACTAGTCTGTAGGGAGACATTCCTAGAATCGTTTTAAAGGCGGTCCTATATGCCCATAAGGCATCCACCAATTTGGTGGACCAGTCATTCCTATTTTGATTCACAGTTTTCTCCAAGATAAGCTTGACTTGCCTATTGAAAACTTCTACCTATCCACTGGTTTGAGGATGGTACGGCGTAGATAACTTGTGAGTTATGGCATATTTTGCATAAGAGATTCAAAAGTTCTATTGCAAAAATGTGTGCCATTGTCACTAATTATAGGACGAGGGTTCCAAAGCGTGAGAAGATGTTTTCTTTCAAGAATTTGATAACAACTTTTTTGTCATTTGTCTTGCAAGGGACGGCTTCAACCCATTTCGATACGTAATTTACAGCCAACAAGAAGTATTGATGCCCAAACGAATTAGGGAAGGGACCCATAAAATCAATGCCCCAAACATCAAAAAGTCCTACTTCTAGAATTGATTTAGGGGCATCATATTTCGTTTAGAAATCCTTCCTATCATTTGACATCTTGTGCAAGTTTTACAAAATTCGAATGCGTTTTTAACAAAGTTGGCCAATAAAAGCCACTTTGTAGGATCTTTTCGGCAGTTTTGCGGGGACCAAAGTGTCCACATCAAGCAAATTCATGACAAAAAGATAGAACGCTTCTAGTTTCCTCATCGGGAATGCATCTCCTAATAATTTGGTCGCTACAATATTTGAAAAGGTAAGGATCTTCCCATATGTAATACCAGACTTGAGACAAGAATCGGTATCTATCATGTTTTGACCAATTAGGTGGTGTTTGATTTGTGACTAAGTAATTTACTATGTCGGCAAATCATGGTTCCGTAGAGATGGCTAGAAGTTGTTCGTCGGGAAAATTGTCATTGATGGGCAGCTCGTCGGAACGTGCGTTTGACACACGAGAGAGATGGTCTGCGACGACATTTTCAACACCCTTTTTATCTCGAATTTCGAGATCAAATTCTTGAAGGAGGAGGATCCAACGAATGAGTCGGGCCTTCGCATCCTTTTTTAGCATTAGGTATTGAAGTGCAGAATGGTCGGTGAAAATCGTGATTTTGGTCCCAAGTAGGTATGGGCGGAATTTCTCCAAAGCAAACATTACTGCCAAGAATTCTTTCTCGGTTGTAGTATAGTTCACTTGGGCGTCATTGAGTGTCCTACTTGAATAATAGATCACGTGTTGCTTGTTATCTTTGCGCTGTCCTAAGACAGCGCCTATCGCAAAATCTGAGGCATCGCACATGATCTCAAAAGGGTTGGACCAGTCCGGAGGTGAGATGATAGGTGCAGAGATAAGTTCCAATTTCAACTTCTCCCACGCGTTGTTACACTTATCGTCAGAGATGAAGGGCACGTCTTTAGCTAAAAGGTTTGTAAGGAGTCTAGCAATTTTGCTAAAATCCTTAATGAACCTACGGTAAAACCCAGCGTGTCCTAAGAAAGAACGAATGTCCTTCACGCTTCGCGGAATTGAAAGTTTGGCTATGATCTCCACCTTAGCCTTGTCCACTTTGATCCCTTCCTAGATATCTCATGACCTAGGACAATCCCATGCTGCACCATAAAGTGGCACTTTTTTCAATTTAGGGTCAAGTTCTTTTCGGTGCATCTATTCAGCACTAGCTCCAAGTGATGGAGATATTGGTCAAATGAATTTTCATAGACGTAGAAGTCATCCATGAAAATCTCTAAGAAGCGCTCGACCATGTCAGAAAAAAGGCTTAACATACAACGTTGGAATGTGGCGGGGCATTACATAGGCCGAAAGGCATTCGACGATAGGCAAATGTCCCAAATGGGCATGTGAACGTTGTCTTTTCTTGGTCCTCTGGGTCTATTGGGATTTGGTTATACCCTGAGTAACCGTTCAAGAAACAGTAATACTCATGGCCGCTAATCGTTCCAGCGTTTGGTTGATAAATGGGAGGAAAAATGATCTTTCCTAGTGGCGGTGTTCAACTTGTGATAGTCTATGCATACTCGAACTTTGGTAGGCAGTCGTGTTTGCACTAGCTCTTGCTTGTCATTTTCTACCACAGTAAAGCTGGACTTCTTAGAGACCACATGCATTGGGCTAACCCATTCGCTATCGGAAATGGGATAAATGATCCCATTATCTAACAGTTTCATTATTTCTGCTTGTACAGCCTCTTGCATGAGCGGGTTTAGCCTACGCTATGAATCCCTCTTAGGTTTAATCCCTTCCTCTAGATGGATTCTATGCTGGACTATCTTAGGGCTCAGTCCCTTGATATCTGCCATGGTCCAACCAATTGCTTCCCCATGTCTCCTAAGAGTTGCCAGTAGGTCTTCCTCTTGCCTATTAGTCAAATTGGAAGTAACTATGACTGGTAACGTCTCTTGTTCGCCAAGGTAGGCGTACTTAAGATGTTTAGGCAAGGTCTTTAACTCCAAAGAAGGAGGTGGCTCGATGGGTGGAGGTGTTAAGCTTGAATTTTCCATCTCTATAGAACTTGAATTTACTGCCCATTCAATCTCATCAAGGTTGAGATCACTAGATTCTAACTCTTCCTCTTCCTTTGACTCTAGTGTGATCTCCTCGTTATGCTCACTGGTCATGTTTTCAATGAAGTTAACCTCAAAGGGTTGATCGTTTATGTCGTAGGGATGTTTACCTAAGTTGAAAACATTGACTTCCTTGGTCATATCCCCAAAAGTCAATCTCATGAATCCGTTTCTACAATTTATAATTGCATTCACGGTTGCTATGAACGGGCGTCCTAAGATGACGGGAGTTTGGGACCTAGGATTAGACACAGGTTGTCTCTAAAACAATGAAATCGACTAGGTAAATGAATTCTCCCACCCGTTTAAGGACATCATTGATCTCTCCCTTAGGAACTTTAATTGTGCGATCAGCCATTGGATTGTAACTTGGGTCGGGTTGAGTTCTCCTACTCCAAGTTGTTGATATACGGAGAAGGGAAGCAAATTAATACTGGCTCCTAAATCGAGGAGTGCTCGATTGATTTCAGCTCGACTTATTGTGCAAGAAATGGTGGGGCAACCAGGGTCCTTGTACTTGACTGGGATCTGGTTGGACAACAGATCACTAATGTTAGTGGCTAGAAAAATCTTCTTAGGCACATTTGTCTTTCTTTTCTTGGTGCACATGTCCTTAAGGAATTTGGCATAACTAGGGACCTGTTGGATTGCATCAAGAAGTGGTATATTGAGCCTAACCTGATTGAACACCTCGAGTAGCTTCTCTATATGTGCATTATTATTACTCCTAAGCCATTTGAAAATGGGGCTGTAGGTTGGTGCACCTGTCTTGCTGATTTTTCAACTTCAGTTTCTTTGGAGTTTTATGGAGATGGAGTGGAATTGGATGGAATGGACAATTGAGATGGGTCCTATGGCATGGATACGTGATTATCAACTTGTTTTCCTGATCTTAGTGTATGAATTTACACTAGTTTGGGTCTTGAGCCTCATTGGCTTGCCTAGGATTCCTAGGGTTTGGCAATGGTTGACTTGGTAGAGTTCTCTTTTGTCTTTCTTGTTGATTCAGTTGGATCTCTATCCTAGTAAGACTTGAACTAGCGTGTCATGGCTTTTAACTAGAGTATCCACCTTTCTTTCATGTTTGAGAGTCTTGTTTCCATTTGTGAATTTTGGAAAGAGTGCGGAGGATTTTAACTGGGGAAATTTTGTTGATAAGGTGGATTTTGAAAATGTTGGAGAATTTGGGCCTTATTTGATCATTGTTGCTTGGGCCCCATGAAAAATTTGAATGATTTCTCCAACTGGGATTGTAGGTGGGCGAATATGGATTGTTAGCGGGCCTTGTGAAGGCCACACTCATATGTTCGGGCAAGGTTAGATGCGCGATGAAGACGAGACATTCCTCATGGTTCATGTCTTGACAATAAGTACAGCCCGCCGAAGGTGTTGGGCTGACTTGGTTCACAGAGACTGGTTCTTTAGTTTCAAGAGTTTCTAGTCTTCGTATTACCGCAGCTAGTTTAGCGTCGGTAGCTATGTTGGCCTCAATGGAATGGATACCTCCTTTAGAAGAAGTAGGGTCATTAGTCCTAAATTTTTCCGGAGTTGGTTCCCATTGGATGGTATTATCAGCTAATTCTTCATATAATAATCATCCTTCATGTTCGTTCTTTTTCAAAAATCCTCCTTGGCACATGGATTCTAATAGCGTTTTAGTTTGATATTCTAATCCATCATAAAGAACTTGACAAAGTCGTCATTTCTCTATCCCATAGTGAGGGCATTGGGTAAGGAGGTCCTTAAAACGTTCGAAGTATTTCCAAAAAGGTTCATTGGCTATTTGCTTAAACTGCAAGATGCTTTTCCTAATTAATGCAGTCTTGTAAACGAGATAAAACTTCTTTAAGAAGGCTTTGATGAAATTATCCCATGAGGATATTGAACCGACCTCTAGACTGTAGAGCCATTTCTTTGCTAAGTGTTTCAAAGAGAATGGGACAAACCATAATTTGATGGGCATCTACTCCTAGGCTGGGATCTTCATCATGAGACATACTTCTTCAAATTCCCTTATGAAAAAGTATGCATCCTAAGATTCAAGTCCATGAAATTTGGGAAGAGTGTTGATGTATTATGGTTTGAGCTCAAATTGGTCAACACCTTTATCGGGTAACTGAATGCAAGAAGGAAGAGAGGTCCTAATAGGATAGAACTTATCTTGCAGTGACGGTGGTTGTGCCATGTGTGAGTCGGACTTTTGTTCAGGTGGTGAACTGGTTCTAGTTAGTCTAGATGTAAATGGGTCTCTCGACCAAGCTGACATGCACAGTTAACAAACAAGTTCACCCAATCAATCAAAGAAAAAGAAAAAAATAGTCAAAATTCCTATTCTAGGGTAAGCCTTGACCTAGACGACTCCTAACTTTAGACTGTCTTTAGGAGGTATATTGCCGACCTTAACCACAAGTTAATCGGCCAGGTAGGTGGCAAGACCGGTGGGAGGTTATCCGTCAAAGACGTTCCTTAATTAAGTAACCACCGATCTTCGGGCTTTCGGCCCTAATCCCCTTCCTAGACACCAATTTGGCAAGAGTTAATTTCGAACAACTTCCTCCATCAGCCAATCTCCTAGTGAGTCCGAGTTAACCTAAGGCCAACGTCTAGTCAATTTTTACCTAAGGTTAGGGTTGTGAGTGTGACGGAGATGATTTGTGGGCCAAGGAAGGGTAATGAAATCCCCACCTTATCTTGTTTATGGGTTTTGCCCTTAAAATTTTTTTGTGTACGTGTAAAGCAGTAGATAAGTAATCACTCAAAAAGCAGTAAATCAGCCAAGAGTGTTTCCTAATCTATATGCAATGCAAACGTACCTTGTCGCCAGCACTCTTCAACAGAATTAAAAAAATTAAATAGACACGTGCCTATGATGCAAGAGTCTAATTTTTTTATTTTTCAACAAATAGGTTACTGTTAATTAATTAGCAGTGTGCAGGGTGATCACAGAGAAAACTTATCAAAGCATAAACAGAACTTACAATTTGCAACAACCTGCAAAAAACACAGTGAGCAGTTCACTACTAAGGCCGCGAAAACGCGGCTATGGCCGCGTTTGCACGGCTCTGTAGTAGGCTCTGCTGCTCTGCCTTCGAGGGCAGAGGCACAGAGTTGCTATATGTCCTTTACTGCTGTTATTTTTCCTATTCTCTGAACCTGCAAACAGAAAGAAAGAAAGAAAGAATTAGTTTTGAGAATATCGTGTCGTTCCTTCCCCGGCAACGACGCCAAAAAATTTTGATTGGAACGAGAAATTGTAATAAAGAAAGGTTAAGAGTTAGCGAGTCTTAGTCTCGTTTCAATTCTATCCGCTGCAGCAAGGGCCAAAGCCGGTTCGATCCACAGGGAAGGATGCGATGCAAGAGTTTAGAACGATTTCTCTGTATTACTCTTAGATCAAAATAAAAGAGAAAGATTGATTAGATTTGAATGATTTGATTGGAGATATGCAGTTTACTAATCTTCTACCACAACCTATAGTGCAAGTCTCAAAGAGTGAATATCATCTTGAAACAAGTAATATCTATCCTAGGTTATTAATAGAAATTCAAGAAAGATAAATGATATTAGAACCCTAACTAGTGTGCACTAATAAAAATTCAACAGTTGTTCATCCTAACTTCTAAGTATAGCATAAGAGAAGTCTTAACTTAAAGTTATACTATCAAAGTTCTTAAGTATGAATTTATGAAGAATCGTTTAGAAGTGTAACCTAGATTAGAAAAACCTAACTATCAATTAATCTTCAAGAAACTGTTTTAATCCTAGGGTTTCTAAAAGTGATTATCAATCAATTCACTTTCTAAACTACACTAGGGTTGTTTAAGAGATTAGCAAAGCACAAATTAAAATTAGTTATTCATCTCCTTTTTTTTCAATTTTTGTTTAATGTGAAAAATTGTGTGAAAGAGAGAAGAAGACAAATAATAGATCTCAGCAGAAAACAAAAATTAAATGACAAATTTAATGACAAAGAAGAAAAGGTAACCTTTATTTGAATGTCACTTCTAAATACAGCGCTCCTCTCCTCCTCCAAATATACTAAAAACGAAACGAAATTACAAGAATTTTGAAAAGAGAAAATCTAAAGAAAAACCCTAAGTTTCCGTCTCTGGACGCCCCCTCTCTGTTGCTCTGCAGGGGTATTTATAGGAGATGGAAGAAGTAGAGTCCCGGTATAACTCTCCCACGAAAACTGGTGATCATCCTCATCCATACACCTGCGGAAACGCGGCTATGGCCGCGTTTCCGCGGCTATAGCTTGGCTTCTGGCCACGCGTTTTCTCGCATGGCCTCCTCTGGTCCGTCCATCTGGTATATCCTTCTAGATTCTGCATACCGACTCTTTATTTTGAAAATTCGGGATAACTTGGGAAGCAAGTTATCATAAATCCAAATCTTTTAAAACGAATTTTTATATTTACACTCCTCTTTTTATCTTTAGCCTTGTCTTGCAAGCAACTAGGGTTGAGTAGAAGTCCATCCTTTTTCTCTTCTTTTAGCAATTAGGAATTCTATCTTATCCTTCCTTTTCCTCCCTTAGATTTTAAATAAAGAGTTTAAAATCAAATTTTAAATTAGGTTAGATAATAAGAAACTTCTAAATTACTAAAACTTTTGCACATGGGCTTGCACATGGGCTTTTAGGGCTTCTGGGCTTCATTCAGGTTTTATTTTTTATTTTTTTAATTACTCAAGGCCTGCACACATTAAATAACAAAACTTCAGTAATGTGCATAATTAAAAGAATAAATAGGGAAACATGATAGTAAATATAATGATAAATATGCATTTTTTACTACCTATCAAATAACAAAAATTGTACACATGCAATCCTATAGATTTAACGAAAACTGAGATCATATCTTTAAGATCTCACTGGATTGATCTGTTAATAATCTTCAACTACGAACTGGGAAGACGTCTCGAACATCTCAGGATCCTCTATTATATTCCCAAAGTGCTAGATTAGATGGAGGGTGGGCTCCGAACTTCCGATCTCTCCTTAGCTCTTTTCTGCTGCCTTTTGGAACCTAGAGTTTTCTCCTTTTCTTTCTTCTGTACGATCCATATTGCAGCAAAGAACTATAGGAGGATTTATATAGGCTAGATAGGGACCACTAAGAATTAAATAAGGATCAGACTTTTGATGAGATTAGGAAATCCAAATTCAACTCGAATTAGAATCTTTAATTTCATAAATTACAATTTAGTCTACTAAAGAATTGCAATTGCACTTCTGTCTTTGTCTCAAAATTATTTTCGAGATCCTTATTATTATATACCTAAAATCTCCCCATGTTAAATTTCTGATGTCCGTTGATTAAATTAAATTACTGATAATTTTATTTAGTTGACATCTTGTCTTTGATACCTATCACTTAACTTATTTGTCATGTTGGATAATTAAATCCACCGAAGGGTTTGACATGCACAAAAATTATAAGCTTCTTAAGAGGATATCATCATTCTGATTAGTTTACAATTCAGCATCATCATACCGCATTTTCTTTCCGAGTTATGAATAAAACATCACTTCTCAATGGTCTATTTTGCAGATAATCAAGAGTTTAAGGGCAAGATTGGAATAAAAGCCTAATTAAACCCAAATTCGAGTAATTAAATCACATTTTTAAAGACCACGTTAGAAAGCTTCTAGAAGATACATTGGATGCAGAAATTAGGAACGAATCTGAAGAAATACGAGTCCCATTTACCCAAAACCAGATAAATCCAGAAGGTTCTCGCAGCTGGATGAAGCACCAGGGCAAAATCAGGGACTTAAGTCCTTGTGGCAATTGCTGCGGAACTGTGGCAATTGCCGCGGATATGCGACCCAAAGGTGGGCCCACGCGTCAATTTTCAACGTGTGGCCTCATCTCGTCTTCCAGAATGATCTTTTGCCTATAAATACTCATGTTTTGAGCCAGAAACGAGGTAAGAGAGAGCTGTAGGCTAGGTTTTTCTCTTTTTTAGTGTAGTGTAGTATAGTTTTTTCTTCTTCTCTTTTGTATTTTTATTTTGTTTTAGATCATGTATTAGAGCAGAAGTAATTTAAGAGAGAGAGATTGATGTAATAGAGAGTGACAATGTATGAAAGCTTCCTCCTTTTCTTCTATGGTTTCTTCTCTAACTTCTAACATCACTAACTAAATCTAACTGCCTCTACAAGATCATGATCTTGTAAGAGCCATTGATGGCTCATAATGATGGATTCTAACATTCTAATTTGCTAACAAACTAACTCTCTTATTTCATGCATGCTTCTAATAGTTTTGATAATCTAATGTTTGTGTTAGTTTGCTCTTGAAGCAAGTTTGAATATGAAGAGCCACCTCATGTGCCATGCTTTGATACATCTCTTGAAGAAGCCAATGATTAGAGATGGCCATGGGTCCATGTGAGGCAACTATAATTAAGAGGTTAGAATGATTAGTGGAGCACTTAGTAGTTAGTAGCCATGAATTTTTCTTCTCTTTTACTTTGTTTTAAAAACTAATTTCAAACCCACTTTATCAATTTTCTATTATTGTTTTCATCTTTTTCACCACACGTTCTTCTCTTTTTCATTTTCCAAATCCATTTCAAAATCACTTCACTAAGTTATTACTTTGCTTCTTTCTTATTTTACTTCATTACTACTTTCTTTTCATTTCTTCACAGATTTCAAAACCACTTCTTACTTGTTTTCTCGCCGTCAATTTCATCATCTTCTCCACCTATCAGTTCTAGTTTTCTTTTCTTTTCTTTTCTCTTTCTTTAACAAAGAAGAATTGTTAACAACTGATATGAACGAACTGTTAATGCTTCTATTGCCTCCCGTCTCTGTGGATTCGAACCGCATAGCCTATATGCTATAATAGAAATATCGAGGCAGCCAAAGCATCATACCTAAAATACTGATTTAAAAATACCCGTTTTCATGCACGGTTACCCTCTGATCAAATTTTGGCGCCGTTACGGGGGAACGGGAATGATTTGAACTCAAATTTTTGTTAACTTTTTCTTCTCTGTTTGGCGTGCAGGTCAATTATTTCAGAAATTAAGCATTGCAGAAAGCTAAGCTTGCTTGTATCTCCCTGCTCTCAAAAGTAAGGAGGCCAGTTCCACTAAATTGTACTGGTCAGGGTTTTGTAGTTGTGGGAATGCGGCCTATTTCAGGCCTCTAGACAAAAGTTTTTGCAGGATTCTTCTAAATGCTATATCTTGCGGTATTCTGCTGCTAGTTTCTATAATTTTGACTGAACACTGCAATAATTAAGAACTAAAATCAGTAATTGTATGCTATTAATACGGTTTAAAATTTGCATCGTAGGCACGTGTCAAATTTCATTCCAATATACTATATTTTATTCTATTGCTGTGATCTGAACTGAGGTGTACATATTATATTGCATATAGCATAGGACAAACACATGGGTAATTTACTCGCTTTGTTTGTTATTCTTATTTATATTACACACTTGCACGAATTGGACTTAAGGACAAACCCAATACAACATAAGGTGGGAAAGCCAGTTGGTGTGCTCAGGCAGTCACACATGTATATGATCAAGTGATGTGATTCAAGCATACAGGTATAAGAAATGACCAGTAACATAAATGGAAATTAGAGGAACAATAGTAAATCCGAATTCAAGAAATACATGTATATCGATAAATCTGAATCGGAAAACATGAAAAGAAAAAAGTGTCGAGAGTTTAAGTACAAATAAACATGCGATAAATACATTAAGCATACGATAAATACAAGTATAGACAAAACTAGTTGTACAAGCTCAGATTATGGATTCATGAGATTGATACATCAAGGAGATAATCCAAATAAGGAAACCCCTCATCAATATACCACATATCCCATGTCGTCGTCGTCTGAGTTCATACAATTTGAGTTGCCCTTAGAGTAACAGAACTAGAGTTTGTCTAGAGTAATCATTGTGTCATAGAAATCACATGCCATAAAGCAGGTGCCAGCTCACGACATAACACCTGATTAAATGATTCATCACTATAACCGGAGAATATAAAGGTATTACATTTTTAGCTATTCAATAATAATCATCGGTATCATTTTACCATCCTGTGACGCCCCGATCCGGCGGGTACGGGGACGCTACTGTGATGTATATACGCAGATCGAAAATACTCTCACGTATATACGCTAAGCTTCAGTATAGGTAAGAATCAGAGGCGGAAGCACAGTGATAATATACATTCCAATAGAATAGTACAAGTACATAGTTATCACAGAAAGCGATACAATGTTACAGGAATATTACATCACTAGAAAATACAAGAGTACAATACATGAAGGAATATACATAATAAAAACTGAGGGATGCTTACGATACGGCAAGAGGGACCTCGAGAGCCAAACAGGAGAAAAGCTGAGAGGAAGAATTACGGCGATATCCGAGCTTCTGCTGCACTCCGATCACTAGAAGAGGATCCGCTGCGCACTCTGATCAGCTACAGCAAAATCAACACGGTCTAGACTTCAGGATCTGGACATGAGAATTCAGGGTTGTTAGCAACCCCAGCGAATATATATTATAAAGCCAAATGGCGTGCATAACAGGCATACGTATACATGATCTGGTGATGTGGTCCAGGCATGCATGTATAGGAAATGACAAGTAATATAAAGAAAATGACAGTAAATCCGAGATCAAGTAAGTACATGTATATTAATAAGTCTAAATCGGAAAAACATGCATGGGAAACGGTATAGAAAGCATAGGTACACATAATCATGCGACAAAATATGGCAAACATGTGATAAATACACTAAACACGCGATAAATATAAGTATGGACAAACTAGTTGTACAAGCTCAAATTATGGATTCATGGGGTTGTACGTCGAGGGGATAATCCCAACAAGGAAACCCTCATCTATATACCACATATCCGATATCATCATCATCTGAGTTCATACAACTTGAGTTGCCCTCAGGGTAACAGAACTAGAGTGTATCAGTAGTAATCATTGTGCCACATATATCATATGTCATAAGGCAGGGTGTCAACACAGAACATAATACTATAACTGAAACATAAAGGTCTAGCATTTTAATTTATCCAATAATAATAGTCAGTACCGTTTGATATTTCAATCGCCTCCCTACCAGCGCCTCACATCACTGATAGTCCATACTAGAGTTCGCACTTTATAGAACTTACCCGGATCTGATATGTGAGTACCAGAACCCGAACAAAGGAGAGACCAAATATCATACGTTCCTAACCTTATTACTGTTTGGTTGTTTTATGTTATTCATCCGATTCATATGCTTTTGTATGTGCTACCGGCACACATACATCCACTTATGAATAAGACGAGTTATTATTTGAAAACTAATAAATCTGATGGCTCATATTTATAGTGGGTCTCGTCTCTGCCTAGGACTAGCTCAGGAGTACAGGCTATTGCTTCTGGGGACTTATCATTACGCGCCCCACATGACACTTTAGATTCAGGCTACTGCTTCCGGAGACTTATCATTACGTGCCCCACACAACACTTCAGATTCATCACCATTATAAATATGACATCATATCGGTTTCCATCAGTTTCCCCCACTAGTGTAAGTTGAGTATTTTTATTATATATATTGCCCAAGGATAATGTCCACAAGTGTATACAGCATAATCATGATTATCCAACTACAAGAATTAACAGGAGTATAATATCAGAAGTCACCCTTTTTCAGGGGTTCAGGAGTACAGAGTTCAGGAGAACCAAATATCTGATAACAGTATAATAATCATGAATATGACAAGTAATACAGGTGTCAGGTGTCAAGTATAACATGTCAAGTACCAGTGTTATATATCATGTCAAGTATAGTATGGTAAGTACCGGTGTCATATATCTGGGTCAGGTATAGCATAGCAAGTATCGGGTCAGATATCAAGTGTCAAGTATAGCATGGCAAGTACCGGTGTCAAATATAACATGGCAAGGTTTGGTGTAAATACGAGTGCCGGTATAAATACCGAGTACCGGTGTCATATATCATATATCAAGTGTAATATGCCAAGTGCCGGTGTAAATACTGAGTACCGATGTAAATACTGAGTGCCGGTGTCATAAATCATATATCAAGTGTAATATGCCAAGTGTCGATGTAAATCTGAGTACCAGTGTAAATACCGAGTACCGGTGTCATAAATCATATATCAAGTGTAACATGCCAAGTGTCGGTGTAAATACCGTGTGCTGGTGTCATAAATCATATATCAAGTATAACATGTCTAGGGTCGGTGTCAAATGTCACGTGTAAAGTGTTGGCCCAAAGGCTTCCACCCTAGTTTTGATGATGATTAACTCATGTAGTTATGTTTACTAATATTTTTGTGATTTTAAGTTTCAGATCATTAGCAAGATATTAGTTGGTGATTAGCTTCAACAAGGAGTTTAGAAGCTTTTCATGGTGAATCCAAGGCTCAAGCATCAAGATCATACCTTGCCTAACTCATGGATCACGGAGTTTGGACCAAGTCGCCTTGAAGATGAAGATCGTCAAGAAGACTTAGGTATCCATAGTTTAGAGTGTGTTTTAGATCCATTTGTAAAGCTTAGTATAGTTAATATGCTCAAGTGCACAACACACACAAGATTTATGTTTTAGATTTTGTTTTCATGAATAGTTTGATCAAAACAAGTTTAAAAAGTTTTTATGTATATTAGGTGTGTTCAATATACATACATGCTTCATATCTTAAACAAACTTATTTTGATATGTCTATTCATAAGTTTTAGGAATATTCAGATTTCCTATTATGAAAAATCAAGTTTGATAAAAATACAAGTTTTGGTTTTTGGTAAAAATGATAAAACACAAAATAGTTCATATTGATTGATATTTGAGCTAAACTTTTTATCACATGTTTATATATCAATGCAAAATGATAAAACTATTTTTAGGTATTTTTACAAGACTTAAAAGATTTTTAGAAAAATATTTTACACTGTTTTTCTGACCCAGATTTCTGTTCCAGGCTTCAACCAGTCGACTAGTCAAACTGACCTAGTCGACTTGGGGTGAAGTCGGTCGACCGGGCCGGTCGACCGACGTGCACAGATCTGTGCATGTTTGGCAGCACTGGGACGGTCGACCCGGACGGTCGACCGGGTCTGAGAGCAGTGCTCTCTGTTTGTTTGGGTCGATCGTGCCGGTCGACCGTGTTTGCCCAACGGTCACATTTCTGACCGTTGGCGGTCGACCGGGCCGGTCGACCGGGAGCTTGTCAGGCTGCCACATCAGCCTAACGGCTAGTTTTCTGATGGGGCTATAAATACCCCATCTCTTCATGTTTTTAAAAAAGATTTTTAAGAGCAAAAATTCCTATCTTTCTGAAGTGTTTTTACAAGTTTTAAAAAGAGTTTAAGTGCCAAAAAGATTTCATCTTTATTGTTTTTCAAGGGTTTTGGAAAATCAAAGAAAATAGGAATTTGGGATATTTGTATTGGTTTTCATTCTCTATCTTTTACAAGAGTTTTCCAAGTATTTTCTTTGTTGCTTGTTTCCAAAAATACCTTGATTTCCACACTTGAGCTATCTTCTATCCTATTCTATTAGGATCATTTGTTTTGTGGAAAAAGAGAGAAGAAAAGAAAGATTGTTTGTGGTTGAAAGAAACCACTTGTTGTGAACACCCTTGTTCTTGTTGTATCCCTCTTTGGTAGAGGTGATCGGGTGATTGGTTTGCTCCCTCTAGTGAGAGGTGGAGTTTGGTTTGTAAACCCTCTTCGGTAGAGGTTTTGTAGTTGTTTGGCTAAGGGCCTACCCCTCTTGTGTGAGGTGGTGTTTGTATTGAGAGAGGGTTTGGTACTCCCTTTGTTGTAACAAATCCTTCTCGGTGAAGGTTCCCTCGGTGGGAGTCCTCGGTGGACGTTATAGTGGATTGGAAATCCTACACGGTGGTGTAGGCGAGAATGTAGAGCAAGGTGCTCGAACCTCGAAACATATCTTGTTGTTTGCGTTTGATCCACTTGTCTCTCAACTCTCTCTCTCTCTCTTTACATTTGTGCAAAGCATCATACTTCATTCATATCATATATTGCTTGCATTTGTGCCTTGCATATATTCATATTGATATATCATCTTATATGCTTGGTTGTTTGTGTGTGCCTCACTTATACTTAACCAACAAGAGCTTCACATAGCACCTCAACCCATTCAAGGGGAATCAAGAGGAGTTAGTCCAGAGCCCTTCACGGGGAATTCGGCTACACTTGTTGTGTTGTATTAAGTTTGTGCAAGATTTGCATTAGCTTCCGCATTTAGCGCATTTAGTTTATAGATTAGCACTTACACCTATTCACCCCCCCCCCCTCTAGGTGTGTTTTTTCATAAAGTATACATATCCAGGGTCGGGTAAATACTGAGTACAACATCATATATAAATCGCATAGCATGATATCATGTACTAAAATTACGGTAACAAGTGCTAGGCCTGCTAAAATATCCACATATCAATTCCATGTTATAAATACAAGAGCGTTTAGTTTTAAGTGTGTTATTATTGTCCCTTTCCCACTGACGTCCCATAGCACCGACAGTTCAGCTGGAGTCTGCACTTTCAGTAGAACTCATCTGAACTCCGATATGCGGTAATCATTACTCAAATAGGGGAGAGACTAAATAACATATGCTCCTGACATTATTATTATACAGGTATGTATGTGTTAATATGTACTGAGAATGCTTATCACGCTAACACCAGGCGGCACAGGCAGGAGGAAGGATTATTTTTCTTAGAGGATAGATTCAGGAGGTAGCCCACAGATTCAAAAGGAGGTCCCCACAAATTCAAGAGCTGGCCCCTACCACGTGCGTGGCGTGACACTTTGGTCTGTGTAGGGAATGGATTCTAGAGGTGGCCATTACAGATTCAAGAGGTGGCCCCCACCACGTGCGTGGCGTGGTACTTTGATCCGTGTGCACTTAGTTCCATTCAGGATCCGTCGGACGCTAGCATAATCGTGGGATACATCCTCGTCATCCTGACACCACACATGCGCTGCAGGATGTCAGTATAACCGTGATATTAACAAGACTAACAGTGTAGGGGACGAGTACATGGGATATAGGAGTACAAGAGTTCAGGGGTACCAGATGTCTGATATCTGTATAATAATTATGTCAGGTCCATGTAAAAGCGATAATCATAAATATGCAATTAATTACAAGTGTCAGGTGTAATAATATCCAGTCAGGTGTCATAACATCAGGTCAAATGTATCGGTACTAAGTGATAGCATGTTAATCATCAGGTGTCATATCTCAAGTGTCAGGTATCAGGTGTTAAGTGATAACAGTCAAGTACTAATATCAGATATCAAGTGTCAGGGATCAGGTGTCAAGTACAAACATATCAATGTTAGATAATTAACATATCGGTATCAGGTGAGTTGAATACAGAGTTCAGCATCATATGTCAGATAATCATCCAGTCATGTAACATGTACAGGAGAATAGTATAGTTAAACATTTCAAACACTTCACAACCATGTTTACAATAACAATAAATTAATCTATCAATTAGCTATGCAAAGCCGAGTCAAGCGGGAGCGTATCCAGGCATACCCAATACAAGTATAATACCAGTCCAATGAGTTATAATAACGGCCAACATGTATTCGTATAACACGTTAATATTAGAAATCACTCGCATATCATATATCATCTCGCATAATGATGCATCATGTATTAAAAGCCAAAATGGCGATTATTAGACATGAATTGATGATAACAAAGCACTCACATAACTTACATCAAGCCGTAGAATAAAGCTAGAAAGGCATGAAACAACACAAGGGAAGTACTCGCCCAAAACACAAGAGTTACTCGCCAACATAAAGTGAAGTACTCGCCTAAAATCATACGACGTCGAGCAGTA